>JASDQU011026487.1:4608-23440 GCA_032191745.1 Picea mariana
AAAAATCTCTTTTTTTTATGTATGAGGGAATTGTATTGCAGCTGTGAATGTGAGTGAATATTGTATTCTGAGAGACGAGACTGTGAGAGAAAGAAGAGAAAGTCACAATGTGTATGTTGTAGGTTATATCCCTTCATTTGTTGGATAATAATAAAGGAAAGACCTAGAAATTTCTCTGATGGAAGTAACCCACACTGGGTGAACAATGTATATATATGTCTCTATTGTATTGTGTACATATTCTTTGTTTTTATTTCCACACTTGTTTTATTTTATTGCTCTGTGATCTTGTTTTTCTAACAATTGGTGTAATGAACCTCAATTTTATCATAAAAGATAAAAAAATCTTTGGTACATTATTTACCATTTATCTTCGTTTAGTCAACTCGTATGATGGGTACTTACATTTTTTTTTTCTTTGCATAACCTTATAACATACTAGATCAACACTTAAGAGAGGTTCCCATCGAATACAAGTATTTTTTCTAACTCATATGTTACTATAAAGACTTTAATACAATACCCATATATACCTATACACTCGAATTTGAATTTTTGTTCCCTTGTTTAATAGAATCGGGCTATTTGGATTTTGCGCATAAGTTTGTATCCCTGAGAGTTAATGCTTGTACTCCTACCTAGTTGTGTCAACCTCAGAATTCAAATCCTAGATATAATACGTACTAGGAAGAGGTTTAAGGATAATAAAGAAGATTTATGGGTGGTTTCAATGTGTTTTCTTTGATGGCTTCATTTTAGTTATGATACAATTCGCCTCCACCATAACGAATTGAACCCCGACCAGTTCCACACCATTATTTGCGTAACTAAACTAGCTAACCCTCCTCTTCTTGTTGGGGTAACAGAAAGATAACTTCAATGACAAAAGTTTTGTGACCAAATAGTTTCACTGGACAATCGTGGATTTACTGTTATTAACTTCAGCGTTAAGGGAGATGGTTGTACCTATCAGGAGGAGTTAAGTCTCTGTCATTAAATTGATTAGGGTCCTCTTAAATATCAGTCCCGATGACTCTCCCTCCTATTATTCCCAATCCTGGTGCGCCAACTTTTCCCTAGCGCATGGAATGTACCTCCCGTGTTGTAAAGAGTGGTACTTGTCCCTCTTAGGTTTTGGCGGTCTCTCTTATGCTCTTGTGACTCTGATGGAGATGGTTATATATTATGCATTCCTCCACAGGAAAAGGCTACCACCTCTGCGCACAAACTTTGGTGAAGTCGACGGCAACACCCGACTACATGGTAAGTTTTTTTAAGGGAATTGTCGTATCTCAAGTTCGAAACAAAGTTCATTGTTTGGTTTATGCAAAGAAAGACTTTACTTCTTGTAACATTTACTATGAATTTAAAGGCCCTCTTTACTTTCGACACTTATGTTCAGAGTCTACACGTTACTCCTTTCTATTTTGGTATCGGCTGTAGAAGAGGTTTCTTGCTGTATCCAAGAGTCACTACTCCTTACCTCTGTGAACCTGAAGTCATACCTCACGTCCAATTTTTGTACCCCNAAGGTCACGCCAGATTCTTAACATCTCTGTTTCTCCTCTTCGACTGATGCACATTATTGGTGGTAAGGTGGTGGTTTACTGGGAGTTTATCTCTTACTAAGTTAGGATACTTTTTATGAGAGCTTCTATTGAATTTGTGTATGATTTCGTTCCTTATGTCCTTCATTTTTTGTTCGTAAATGGTTGTAATAAAAGATTTTACTCTTGAGTTCGCAATGCTATTTTATTTTTCAAAGTAATTATTTAATTCTGTGTAAATGGGTTTCTTTGTATTAATGGTGGGACTCTTCCTGTTGCAAGGGTACCCACCAGAAGTTCCAGGGACCATCCTCCCCTTGGTTAGGGTCGATTACAAGACAAGGGCACAACAACTGAAGGGCATGGTGTTTCGGTCCTTAAGTTAAGTATTCCGACATGACTGTTGTTATCGATTTACCCTTTTGATTCTATATTTACAGTCCTACTCTATACTTTACTAATGTTTTCTGTGATGGCCAAATGCAGGTATGCCGACTTCATAGAGCACGTATCCGATCTCTACTCATTATGACAAAGGTAATTGGGTTTCAAAATGTGGCTCTCAACTTACTTCTTAATTCAAAGCATGGAGTTCATGATTCTGTTCGTAGATTTCTATTGTTAAAAGTAACATTACTCATGCTCTGATTTCCTGTGTTGGATGTCTGAGGGTTAAATCCTATTTGATTTTTTTTTGTTAAAGTTCCATTTAAGGAGATATATACAGTCGAGCATGATGTAGGGAAATGAGAGATATGCTAATGATAGAAATTGGCGAAAACAGATCCAAGTTTACGGTTGGGAAAACTCTTAAATATGTTAAGCTTAGTAATGGAGGAATATTATTTTTCTATTTGGAAATAGCTTATCCTCGGCGTTCTGTACATTAGTTTTGTAATTTAAAGTAGTCGGAAATATTTAAAACAGTTATAATAGCCATCATTTCTTGACTTTATTAATGTCTGTATGATTAGTCTCTTGTTAACGCAATTCTTATTTGGAATTTACCCCAATGGGGATCGTTCAGAGGCCAGGTCTCGCATCTCCAAGTCTCTACATATTGTAGACTCTTGTCTTTCGAACGGTTGCATCTTCAGAATAGATTGCATTACTCTGTAATTTCTTAAAATAGCTTTCTGTAAAATGTGAAGCAAACTTAATAGATATCCTAAATGGTAATGCTACAACCATAAAATTCTTTGTTTCTCTCTGCGCACATCATATGTAAGATGTGTCATACATTGATAATGTATCAACGAAATCATTTATTCACTTTCCTGTAGTATGATCCTAGCATGAATATATCGTTAAGTGTAGGGTAGTCTTCATCCTTTGATTGTGTTCATTCCCATATGCTTCATTATTCTGGTTCTATCCAAGTTCGACCATATATATGATTTTTTTTAGGAATTAAAATTGAAGAATGAAATATATATGCTTGTAATAGATTTGTTCGTTCATTGATGCATATTCGATTCTACTTAAGGTTTTAATGTCAGAAAACATTTTCATATTTAAATCCTACAGTCTAATCATTGAATTCGATGAGGATATCATATATTTTATATTTATGTACAGGTTGTAAATCCATAGTAGAGGTTACTAGGGAATGATTCCAGAATTGATATGTAAACTATTCGATAGTAAAGTGGATTGTATATTTCATGAAATCGAACAGCCTTTGTCTAGGCTATTGAATGCATACCAACTTTAAGGATTCCACTCTATCAATAACCAATTTATCCCATAGAGGCAAAAATATTGAAATTTAGATACAGTAAATGACTTACAGCAATTATACGATCATTAAAACAAATACTAGAAACCATTTTAGTTCAGATTTGACATGCACAATACATCAGATATAAAATCATTGAGACAGATAAAGATTAGAGTAGCATATCTGAACTAAACTAGCGCAAAAACAAAGGGAACAATCACGTTCCTCCCAACCATAGAACCAAGCATCGAAGATCACTTGCACGGTTCACCCCCTAGCCTGATCATGAATCCATGAGGGTGGACTTGGAAATCCCTCTTCAGCAATGTCCTTCAATTCAGTAGCTCCCTCTTGCCTCACACTCATTCAGTGTTCATAACAACAAGGAAAAAAATCAATAGTCTCTTTCCCAACATACTTGGCAGTGTCCTGCCTCCTCACATATGCTTATTTATTAATTGCCTAGGTCTTTTGTCCCTCCCTTGGGAATTTTCGTAGCTTCCTAAATCCCTAATTTTCAGGGGATGCCAATGGCCAAATCACTAACTTTCCACTTTTAATAATTACCCTAGGGGTAGTTCCAACATGTTCCCCACTCATGGAGTCATGGTCAACTACTTTTAACATGGCTGCTCCATTTGTCCTCCTGCAATCAATATAAAATATTATGTTTTTAAACAAGTGGCATTGTCAAATAGTTTTTGGGTCAAATTATATCTTTGCCCAATAGTCATAATAATTTATTACAAATAACAATTTCCAAATTCGGAATTGCCATAAATCGAAAAAAATTTCCAAATTCGAATTTACTAAAAGCGGAATAAATTTCTAGAAATTTAAATTTCCAAAAATATTTGATTTTGGGGATGTCACGTCCTTTCCCCCTTCAATAAAACACTATCCTCAGTGTTCGTTCCTTTCTTGGAATAATATTGGATGAGATTTCCGCAAATGTCCCTCCAATTCCCAAGTGGCCTCCTTGGGACTAAAGCACTTCCATTGCACCTTTACCTGAGCGACGACTTTGTTCCAAAGTGCTATTTCTCTCCAATCCAGAATGCGTAGGGGTTCCACCTAGNCTGTACCAAGTTCCAATCAATCATATGAGTAGGGTCATGAATATACTTTTTCAACAAAGAAACATGAAATACATTATGAATTCTTAGATTGGCTAGAAGTGCAAGTTGATATGCTACGGGTCCAATTCGAGTTAGTATCTCGAAGGGCCCACAAAACCTGGGTGCCAGCTTGGCACAGTTTCCTAACTTCAATGAGCTTTTTCAGGCTTTGACCTTCAATTACACATGGTCTCTCGCTTGAAATTCTAAGTGTCTTATTTTCTGATCTGCGTAGTTTTTCTTCCTATCTCGTGCTTCCTTCAGGTTCTGGTGTACCTTTCTTACCACGTTCTCCATTTCTTGGAGCATTTCTGGTCCAACCATGAGTTTGTCAGTTGGGTTATCCCAGCTAATTGGAGTCATACATTTACTGTCGTACAGTACTTCAAAAGGGCTCAACTTTGTTGAAGTTTGGTACCCATTGTTATATGAAAATTATACCAATTGTATATAGTCCTCCCACTTGTTCGGTTTTGTTCTTATGTACATGCAAAGGATATCCTCTATGATTTGCTTTGTCCTTTCAGTTTTCCCATATGTTTGTGGATGATAACTCGTACTGAAATTCAAATTGGTATTTAACCCTGCAAACAGTTCCTTCCAAAAGGCAGATGTGAATTTTACGTCTCTATCTGAAATCACCATTTTAGGAATACCATGCAGTCTAAAAATTTCTTTCATGAATATTTCAACAATGTATATAGTTTTAAAAGTAGACTTTACAAGAATAAAGTGTGCAGACTTACTAATTTTATCGATTACCACCATGATAGAATCATTATGTTTCTGAGTTTTAGGCAAACCTGTTATGAAGTCTAGCGATATGGTCTCCCATTTGCATTTTGGTACTAGTAATGGCTATAATAGGTTGCCTAGATGCCGATGATTGGCCTTAACCTACTGACAATCTTGGCACCTAGCGAAGTATTCTGCTGTTTCGTCCTTCATATTAGGCCATTTTCTGGTAAGTGTTGTTATCATTTTCTGGTAACCTGGGTGGCCAGAATATGGTTTCTTATGCACTTCGTCCAAGAATGTTAATTTTAACTCTGCTGTATCTGGTATGTACAACCTGTTTTTAAATAATAACAGTCCCTTCTTGTCGATACTTAGATCTGGTTTATCTGAGTTTGCGATACTATTTGGTAATGATACCATTATCTTAGTGTAGTTTTCGTTGTTAATACCTGCCGTCCTTATTCTTTGTTCTAGATCACTTTCTATCATGCTGATATTTATCTCAAATAACCCATGGACCCTTCTACTTAAAGGGTCTGATACTTTATTTCCCTTGCCCTTGATATGTCTGACCTCGAAGTCGAATTCGCTCAAGAAGGCTAACCACCTTGCTTTTCTTGCATTGAGATATGGTTGGTTAAATAGATATTTCACCCTGCTATTATACATTAATAATAGGAATTTTCTGCCCATTATGTAGTGTCGCCAAATTTTTAAGGCGTGTATTACTGCTGCCAATTCTAAGTCATGTGTGACATAATTTCGCTCGTGTTCTTTTAGTTTCTAGGACTCATAACAAATAACGTGTCCTTCCTGAGTAAGGAAACCACCTAGCCCTTCTTTACTTGCATCAACACATATGCTGAAGTCTTTATCTGGGTCTGGTACTTTCAATATGGGTGCAATTGTCAATAATTTCTTTAGTTTGTTGAAGTTGTCTTGAGACTTCTCTGACCAATTAAACCTGGTTCCTTTCTTTTGTAATGAGGTGATAGGGTAAGCTATCTTGGAAAACCCTTCTATAAACCTATGGTAATATCCGGTGATTCCCATGAACGACCGTATATCCGCTACATCTTTAGGTACCGACCATTCCATAATGGATTTGTCTTTTCCAGGTCTACGACAATGCCCTCTGCTGAAATTACATGTCCAAGATATTGTATTTATTTTTGATAGAAGTCACACTTGTCAAATTTGCTGTACAGTTTGTGCTTCCTCAACGTTTGCAGAACTATTCTTAAGTGTTCCTCATGTTCCTCCTTCGTCTTTGAATAGACCAGTATATCATCGATAAATACTACCACGAACTTGTTCAAGTACTGACTGAAAATACTGTTCATTAGGCACATAAACGTGGCTGGAGCGTTAGTGAGTCCAAAAGGTATGACTACGAATTCATAGTGTCCATATCTTTTCGGAAAAGCTATTTTGTTTATGTCCTTGTCTTTTATCCGAACTTGATGATAACTGGATCATAAATCCAATTTGAAAAGATCTTGGCCCCTCCTACTTGATCGAACAAATCATTTATCCTTGGTAAGGGGTATTTATTATTAATAGTCATTTTGTTCAGTTGTGTATAATCGATACGTAGTCTTAGAGTACCATCTTTCTTTTTCAAAAAGAGGGCTGGTGCTCCCTAAGGTGAGACACTCGGTCTAATATACTCATTGTCCAACAATTCCTGTAACTGTATTTTTAATTCTGTCAGTTCTGGTAGACTCATTCGGTAAGACGCTTTTGAGTTGGGGGCTGAACCAGGTAGTAGGTCTATGGAGAAGTATATTTCCCTTTTGGGGGGTAATTCTGGTATCTCATCCACAAACATGTCTCTAAAATCACATAGAACATGAAAGTCTTCCAACTTTGGCTTATCTTCTTTTTTTTGCTAGATTCGTCACTTGCATGGCATAAACTTGACATCCCTTTCTCATACATTTCTTTAGTTGCATCGCTGAAATTTGTATGACTGATACCGGTTTTGGTATACCTTGGGCTGTTCTGGTAGTGCCAGAATCATCCTTATAGCTAAGTATCTTTGTATAACAATCTAATATTTCTTTATGTCGTTCCAACCATTCCATCCCAATAATCATATCGTAAGATCCTAGTGGTAGGATGTTCAGATCGGTCTTTATAGTTTGACCATCTAAACTGAACTTAAAATCCAAAATATAGTCAATTACTTTCCTTTTAGTACCTGTCGCTAGTTGCACAAGCCATGATTTTGGAGCTTCAGTCTCTTAAGTTTATTTGACTCTACTACCTTTAGAGTAATATAACTTACTGTTGCTCCGGGGTCAATTAAAACATAAATTCGAGTTTCATGGATTTTACCTTTGATTTCTACCACCGAGGACTGGTGGTCATCTTGTCAGCCATTAATGGTTGCATTTATCTGATGTAGTCTCCTGCCCACGTCTCCCACTGTCGAGGCTTCTTGCAGATTATGCACGGCAGTTCTGTTTGCTGAAATCAAACGTGGACAGTTCCTCCTTAGATGAGGATCTCCACATTCCCAACACTTTAGTGGCTCACGGGAGTTGTCCCCAAACTTCTTCATTTCTAGGTTTACCAGTTTACCACTGCTCAGTGTATTCGGGTGGTTGAAGTGAGAATCTTTTCTCAAAAAACTTTTTACTGTATTTTGATGCGGAGCGGGCTGGTATCCCTTCTTCTGCTGGTTCATTCGATCTTTCTGATTATCCTTCCAGGCTTTGGGAAACTCCACCCGCTGCTTATACTGATCATAGAACATTCGTGCTTTCCTGAAAACTTCACTCAAGGATTTGGGGTTGTCAAACTCGATCCTGTCCCTGTAGGACTGTGGTAAGCAGCTTAAGAATCGCTAGATTTTTACCTTATCCTCTTGAATGTACGGTACGAACCTTAATAGTTCCATAAATTTATTTATAAGGTCCTCCATCATCATCTGTCTGAGTCGTAACTCGTAAAATTCTTTCGTCTTCCTTTCATAATAATTTTCATAAAGGTATTGTTTCTTGAAATACTTCTTAAAGTCAGACCATTCCAACTATTTCTCCTTTAGGCCCTTGGCCGATTTCATATCTTGCCACCAAATACTGGCCTTCCCTTTCAGATTGTAGATGGCCATCCTGACCTTCATGTTGCTGGAATAGTTATAGATTTGGAAGTACTTTTTGATGTCCAACAGTCATGCCTCTTCTTCTTCTCCTATCCTGGACTCTCCATCAAAGATAGCAGGTTTAATCTTTTTAAATTCTCCTTCAAGGTGGTCTACTTGTTTTCTTTTTCTGTCCGTTTTAGTTCCATCTTCAGCTGGAGGTGTTCCTTCAGACAAACTGTCTCCTTTTTTTTTTATGGCCCGAAGTTCTGAGAGGATCTCTTGTTCACTTCTTCATCGTTATTATTGTCTTTAGGGATTTTCTTGGTCACTATACTGTGCAGCAAGACTTCGCTTATCTCTTTTTATTCTTGTTGTAACTTCTTCAATTTTCCATTGTCGTCTTTAAAGATTTGTAGTTCAACAATCAGATTCCTCATTGTTTCCAACACTTCTGTGGGTGAGCTTTCGTCACTATTCTTCCTTGTATCCCCAAGAAGTCTTTGTTGTGGATTTTCTTCCATCCTGTTTTCTGCATTGACTTGAGCTGCCATACTTAATCACCAAAACAGAAAAAGCTTTATGTTTGTAACCAAAAAATTTATTAGTTTTTATATAAAACAGGATATATATTAAGCATTATAGTGGTCCTATTTAGGCCCAGTGTTGTAACTTTTTCTCTGATACCATATGTAATGAACCTCAAATTTATCATAAAAAAAAATAAAATTCTTTGGTACATTATTTACCATTTATCTTCGTTTAGTCAACTCATATGATGGGTACTTACATTTTGTTTTTTGTTTGCATAACCTTATAACATAATAGCTCAACAGTTAAGAGAGGTTCCTATCGAATACAAGTATTTTTTCTAACTCATATGTTACTATAAAGACTTTAATACAATACCCATATCTACCTATACACTAGAATTCAAATTTTTGTTCCCTTGTTTAATAGAATCGGGCTATTTGGATTTTGCGCATAAGTTTGTATGCCCAAGAGTTAATGCTTGTACTCCTACCTAGTTGTGTCAACCTCAGAATTCAAATCCTAGATATAATACGTACCAAGAAGAGGTTTAAGGATATTAAAGAAGATTTATGGGTGGTTTCAATGTGTTTTCTTTGATGGCTTCATTTTAGTTATGATACAATTCGCCTCCACCATAACGAATTGAGCCCCGACCAATTCCACACCATTCTCTACATAACTAAACTAACTAACCCTCCTCTTCTTGTTGGGGTAACAGAAACATAACTTCAATGACAAAAGTTTAGCGACTGAATAGTTTCACTTGACAGTCGTGGATTTATTGTTATTAACTTCAGCGTTAAGGGAGATGACTATACTTGTCAGGAGAAGTTAAGGCTCTGTCATGAAATTGATTAGGGTCCTCTTAAACATCAGTCTCGATGACTCTCCCTCCTGTTCTTCCCATTCCTGGTGCGCCAACTTTTCCCTAGCGCATGGAATGTACATCCCGTAATGTAAAGAGTGGTACTCGTCCCTCTTAGGTTTTGGCGGTATCTCTTTTTCCCTTGTGACTCTGAAGGAGATGGTTCTGTATTAGGCATTCGTCGACATGGAAAGCCTACCTCCTCTGTGGGAAAATTTTGGTGAAGTCGACGACAACACCCAACTACCTGGTAAGTTTTTTTAAGGGAGCTGTCGTATCTCAAGTTCGAAACAAAGTTCACTGTTTGGTTTATGCAAAGAAAGAATTTACTTCCTGTAACCTTTACTATGAATTTAAAGGCCCTCTTTACTTTTGACACTTATGTTCAGAGTCTACACGTTACTCCTTTCTATTTTGGTATCGAATGTAGAAGAGGTTTCTAGCTGTATCCGAGAGTCACTACTCCTTACCTCTATGAACCTGAAGTCATACCTCGCGTCCACTGTTCGTACCCCGTGGGTTTATTTCCGGTTCATTCCTTTTTGTTTACCCTATGGCTTGTATTTGAAAGGGTCCAGGAGAGAAAAATAGGATCACGCTGGATTTTTAACGTCTTTGTTTCTCCTTTTCAAATGATGCATATTATTGGCAGTAAGGTGGTGGTTTACCAGGAGTTTATCTCTTACTAAGCTAGGGTACTTTTCACGAGATCTTCTATTGACTTTGTGTATGATGTCATTCCTTATGTTCTTCATTTTTTGTTTTTAAATGGTTTTAATAAAAGATTTAACTCTTGAGTTCACAATGCTATTTTATTTTTCAAAGTAATTGTTTAATTCTGTATAAATGGGATTCTCTGTATTAATGGTGGGACTTTTCCTGTTGCGAGGGTACCCACCAAAAGGTCTAGGGACCATTCTCCCCTTGGCTAGGTTTGATTACAAGACAAGGGAACAACAACTTGAGGGCACGGTGTTTCAGCCCTCAAGTTAAGTATTTCGGCATAACTGTGGTTATCAATTTACCCTTTCGATTCTATATTTACAGTCATACTCTGTACTTTACTAATGTTTTCTGTGATGGCCAAATGCAGGTATGCCCACTTCACGACGCAGGTATCCGGCCTCTACTCATAATGACAAAGGTACTCGGGTTCAGAAATGTGGCTCTCAACTTGCTTCTTAATTCAAAGCATGGAGGTCATGATTCTATTTGTAGCTTTCTATTGTTAAAGGTAACATTACTCATGCTCTGATTTCCTATGCCGGATGTCTAAGGGTTAAATCCCATTTGTTTTTGTTTTTTTAAAGTTCCATTTAAGGAGATATATATAGTCGAGCATGATGTAGGGAAATGACAGATATGGTAATGATAGAAATTGGCGAAAATAGATCTAATTTTACGGTTGGGAAAACTCTTAAATATGTTAATCTTAGTAATGGAGGAATATTATTTTTCTATTTGGAAATAGCTTATCCTCGATGGTCTGTACATTACTTCTGTAATTTAAAGTATTCAAAAATCTTTAAAATAGTTATAATAGCCATCATTTATTGAATTTATTAATGTTTATATGATTAGTCTCTTGTTAACACAATTCTTGTTTGTAATTTACCCCAACAGGGATCATTCATAGGCAGGGTCTCGCATCTCCAAGTTTCTGCGTATTGTAGATTCTTGTCTTTCGAACGGTTGCATCTTTAGAATAGCTTGCAACTCTGTAATTTCTTAAAATAGATTTCTATAAAATGTGAAGCAAACTTAATAGATATCCTAAATGGTAATGCTACAACCATAAAATTCTTTGTTTCTCTCTGCGCACAACATATGCAAGATATGTCATACGTTGATAATGTATTAGCGAAATCATTTATTCGCTTTCCTGTAGTATGATCCTAGCATGAATATATTGTTAAGTTTAGAGTAGTCTTGATCCTTTGATTGTGTTCATTCCCATATGCTTCATTATTCTGGTTCTATCCAAGTTCGACTATATATGTGATTCTGTTTAGGAATTAAAATTGCAGAATGAAATATATATGTGTGTAATAGATTTGTTCATTCACTGATACATATTCGATTCTGCTTAAGGTTTTAATTTCAGGAAACATTGCCATATTTAAATCCTACAGTCTAATCGCTGAATTTTATGAGGATATCATATATTTTATATTTACATGTAGGTTCTAAATCCATAGTAGAGGTTACTAGGGAATGATTCCAGAATTAATATGTAAAATATTCGATAGTAAAGTGGATTGTATATTTCATGAAATCGAACAGCCTTTGTCTAGGCTATTGAATGCATACCAACTTTAAGGATTCCACTCTATCAATAACCAATTCATCTCACAGAGGAAAAAATACTGAAATTTAGATACAGTAAATGACTTACAACAATTATACGATCATTAAAACAAATACTAGAAACCATTTCAGTTCAGATTTGACATGCACAGTACATCAGATATAAAATCATTCAGACAGATAAGGATTAGAGTGGCATATCTGAACTAAACTCGCGAAAAAACAAAGGGAACAACCACGTTCCTCCCAACCATAGAACCAAGTAGCCAAGAACACTTTCACGGTTCACCCCCTAGCCTGACCATGAGTCCATGAGGGAAAACTTGGAAATCCCTCTTTAGCAATGTCGTTCAATTCAATAGCTCCCTCTTGCCTCACACTCATTCAGTGTTCATAACAGCAAGGAAAAAAATCAATAGTCTCTTTCCTAGCATACTTGGCAGTGTTGTGCCTCCTCACATAAGCTTATTTATTAATTGCCTAGGCCTTTCTTCCCTCCCTTGGGAATTTTCGCAACTTCCTAAATCCATGATTTTCAGGGGCTGCCAATGGCCAAATCACTAATTTACCACTTGTAAAAATCAGCCTAGGGGTAGTTCCAACATGTTCCCCACTCATGGAGTCATGGTCAGCTACTTTTAACATGGTTGTTCCATTTGTCCCCCTTCGATCAATATAAAATATTTTGTTTTTAAACAAGCGTCATTGTCAAATAGTTAGTTGGGTCAAATCAGATCTCTGCCCAACAGTCATAATAATTTATTACAAATAACAAATTCGGAATTCGGAATTGCCATAAATGGAAAAAAAATTTCAAATTCCAATTTACTAAAAATAGAATAAATTTCCAGAAATTTAAGGTAACTCGCGGGTAAAGAGGGTTCCTGGTTCGAGTGGGAGCAATGGTAGAAGATAGAAAATTTAAGGTCAAGAAATTTAACTGCCAAACTTACCAGTTATGGAAGATACAAATGGAAGACTTTATATATCAAAAGGATCTTTTCCTACTGTCGATCAAAAAAGAAACGTAGTCGACGAGTATGAAGGATGAAGAATGGGAGATTCTTGACAGAAACATGTTGGGAACGATACGATTGTGCCTGGTAGTGTCAGTGGATTTCAATATTTCAAAAGACACAACGGAGGATCTGATGAAGGCATTGGATAAACTATATGAAAAATCCTCGGGCTCCAATAAGGTATCTCTAATGAAACGATTATTTAATATGAAGATGTCAGAAGGTGGTCATGTTTCCGCCCATTTAAATGAATTTAATACGGTTACTAATCAACTAAGTTCTGTAAAAGTGGAATTTGATGATAAGATTAGGGATTTTTTAATCTTTTTCTCATTTCTATAAAGTTGGAACAACTTGGTCATGGTTATAAGTAACTTTGTCTCTGGTTCAAACACTCTAAAATTTGATGATGTTGTTGGTGTTATCCTTAGCGAGGAAATGTGACGGAAAAGAACAGGTGAGACATCAGGTAAGTAATTTTATATGGAGATGACACTATTAGTGAAATTAAAAAATGATAAACCTGTTACAAATTACATGGACGTTATTCATGTGAACCAGCCGCTTGATCAGAGGCCATATAAAAATATTGAATCCATTTTTGTCATCAATTGGCTACGAGACTTCCGTAGAGAACACGACGTCGGGAGAATATGTGCATATACAGACTTCTCCAAAACCACTTTTCGCATTGAATGTGGAATGTCGCGCATCTGTCATCATTGTCATCACCATGCCTTTCAACAAAAAGGAAAAATCCATCCCGGAAATGACGCCACCATAGGGTCTGAAACCTTATCCTTTTTGTTCGTATACCATAATACGAATATGCATACTATTTATTATTATTAATAATAATATGTATGTTTTTTCAATTTTTTTATGTCATAGTCTAAACGTTCTAGAAAGCGATTATTTTCCGTCGATATTTTTCGAGCACATTTTCCTAAAATTCGACAAGAAATTGTTAGATCCACAGATTTGAAATATTATTTCTATATAATCTCAATGCCCCAAGGGTTTTTCAGCACGTTGAATCCATTTATGCATTCATAAATGAATTTTTAACAACAAAAATATATTGATTTCCTGCAAATTTATATCCCCAGATTCCGGCAAAAAATACCATTTCGTAGAATAGTTAGACAAAGTCTTTTTAAATTTATTTTGTTATTTTAAAGGTTAGTTATTTTATTATTTTTTTAAATGAAATAATAATTTTTAAATTAATAATCTGTAAAATTCTATTTTGCACGAGTGCGATTGGAAGTTTCACCTAAATTTGTATTAAGTTGGGAAGGACAACATTATATAATAAAATATTATTTTGGATTACATGTATCGAGGTATAGATACATTTTAAATTTTATTTCAATAAAATTGGAGGTCAGTCCATTCCAGTTTAGCTTTACTCATACAAGAACAATTATAATATTGAAATTACTAATTAAATTTATGCTAGTAATTATAAGAATATATTTTACACAATATTGAAACTTTAATATCCATAAAGATTCAAGTAGAAAATTATAAACAAAACACATATATAAAATTTTAACAACTTCTTAAAATTAAACTTTACATATATTAACTTGAAACATCTTTGTAAATTTGAACCATTGTTCTTTTTTTTACTGGGAAAAAGCTAAATAATGGACTAGAGCTATTGCCATGGAGAGGCCATCAATTCATGTCCACCCAAACATACATCCATTAAAAGATTTTCATATCCACAACTATAAAGTGAATATTATTAAGGGTTTTTAATTAAATAATTTTTAAAATAATATTTACTTGTAGTTTAGCCTTTTTTTTCATAGTGATATTTCGAATAAATATAATAAAAATATTTGTAATAAATTAAGTGTTTATAACTATGAAATACAAATATTTACATTTTAATATAATAATATAAAAAAAGGGTACTATTAATACCAAAAATAGAATTTCAATTTAATGGTTTCTATACTCGAAACTGTTTCCAAGCTCTCATTTCCTTGAAGTTGAAGCTACTCAAAACACTGCCAAGTTCCCAAAATTGTTCCCGACCAATTGGAGATGTTTAGTACCATTTCCCAATCATCCAAAAACGTGAGAATGATCAGAATGAGTTTTGAATATGCCAGGAGGAGTTGTTGGACATGTAATCCTTGGGATTGCGTTATTGTAACAGTAGTGTAAATATGAAGAGTCATAGGTGATAGGAAGAGTAATCTGTTAAGGAAGACCAACCGTCATTTACTGTTGTATTTATTAACCTATCATGCTAATGAAAACATCATCAATGTGGAGTTATATTTTCTGTCATCCCTGGACTGACAGTGGTATAAGAGCCATGCTAACTCCATGAATTAGTCTCTTGGCGTTTACTCTCCCCGAGCAAATATAAAATGCCTCTACTCATTTTCTTGTCTCTGTTCCCTCTGCACTTTGGTTTTATTCTTTGCATTTATTACTCAAGGTAAACCCTAATTTTCACTATACATCTCTGTAAACCTGTCGCATTGAACGACGTTGATAACCACGTTCATGTATTGATGTTTCATTTCTGAAATAGTCCTTCATGACCAGAGAATAGTTTTTGGAGGATGGTCTAAGCTATATTAGAGGCTGAACCTTAACCCTTAATCTAGCTTGTTCCATCATGGTTTGATTAACATTTTAGTAAATTTTCAATTGGTGTGTTGTCGCAAGAGTTGACTCTAGGCTGTAATAGAGCCAAGCCTTAGCACATTTTGAATGAAATAATAATTTTTTGATTGGTCAGTCATATGAGGCTTCTAGAACTAGGTCCGAAAGAGGCCTTTTAATCATTTATAAATCATAAACGAAAAAGGCATGACCTCGTTTTCCTAATTTAATTAAATTAAGGAAGATGGATAGAAGATAGGGGATGAAGAGGACTAAAAAAAAGTGTTAGGTATCTAATTTCAATATGTCTAATCTTTATTTCAACAGAAGAATGAAAAATAGTTTCAAAACAACAACCATGCATATATATAACTTGCAATATAGGCATAAACAGTCAAGCTACAAGTTTTGTTTTGCTCACAACATAAATAGAGGAAAAGCTTAACCTAACAGGCTTCCCAACAAATGACTACAACAGAGGTATTACTGAATTAGAGCCATTACAAGCTGAATATGAAAAAGAAGGAAGAAAGAATGAATGTAAATCTTGAGAAAACGATACAAGAAAAGACATAATTACATAGTGACAAGGTATAGAATCTCTATTCCCCGTTCCTGATTCCCAAAAAAGGTTATTTAAATTGCCAATACAATATTAACTATTAACTCCTTACATTACACAATATTTTTGACATAAAATCCAATCAATAATCTAAAAGAAATCTTGATTTGTTGTGAGAAATATGGAAACGATTTGAATATTGATTTCTTTCCAGAAAATCTGGAAATGATTCACCTTACTGGAATTCTGTAGCTGCAATGTGCTCTGCCACCTTCTTAAAACCGATGCTAAACTTCACTGTATGTCATATTTTCTTGAGGAAATATCAATATAGTTATATTTTATCCTTGAGGAATAAGTTGGACCATTATTGCAATCATTCAAATTAATAGCTTTGACAAGTGGCATATATGGTTCATGGATGGTCTCTTTGTATGATCAACTTTAATGCAGAGTATTACCACCTCACAAACTGTTTGGAGGTCACTGCAACGAAAATGTCTGAGTGAATAATCAACCAAGGCCGCTCAATAATTTCTTCCAAATCCAAAAATTCGCTGTCGTTTGCTAGGAAAAAACACCCGAAATTCCCTACTATGAAAACAATAAATTTCCCCGAATCCAGATTGCAGCTTCATAACCTCCTACACACACTTGAAACACAAATGATCACTATGGGCGCATCCTAAAAATTGTATGCACAACGATGCTCCTTTTACACCCATGCATGAATACTCAAAAGCTCAGCTTCTACGTTTTTCTTTGATAGATGGAACTCTACCCATCGACGTTGATACATATGATTGGAACCCTGACTTTGGGCCTTGGGGCTTCAGAAGAAAGGAGTAGAAAATGAAATTCCTCTGGTGGTCAAAACTCCAAAAGTGGAGTGTGGTTAAACTTTATGCAGGTTGGAAGGCCCGAAGTACCCGACACACGTCAATCTAGCGATGATGTGAATGGTCAGGTGATATTTAATAATTTCTTTCGGAATCTCAAGTTCTGAAAAGTGTATCCTAGAATCACCCATGTTTGCATATGTAGTCGATCTAGCTGATTCTTTTCAACGATGAATGTTCGTCAAGAAATCCATAAGAACAGCATGGTTGCATTTTAGATAGGCCACAACATCCAAATATACCATTTGGAAGAGTATGACATTCAAACAAATGAGGAAAAACCTAAACGCAAATGAAAAATCGACATCAACGCTCTCTTTTTTCCCTTCACATGCAGCCTCATAGAGAGTATCAAAAGATTTGTTGACTGTTCCATACAGATAATCATAAATTTGCATGAAAAGATTGAAGTTTGTGTGAACTTGACAATGATGAAGAGAGTGAAATGAGGGTGTGTACATGAAATATTTCAAAAGAGAAAAATTCTTAAATGCCCTCTTACGGAGAAACTAGAAGTTGCAGTGGCCCATATTATTCATTAAATCGAACCATAAATGATATCCAAACAGAACACCAATGGAAACATTATGGGTGACATCTAGAGCTAGTTGAGACATGGAGAATATTGTTGCATACGAGATATGTTTTGCAAAGGGATGCACCACATATGTAATTGGTTTCGTTACAAAAGAAGAGTGGTGATGCGAATGGTACAGGCTATACAGAAAATGATGATGCAGTTCCTGATAAATTGTGAAGCAAAGAGAAATGCAGAGAGAAAAGAATAGAACAGTATATTGGAATGTATGAAGAAGAGATTGTTAGAAGATATAATGCAATGGGAGATGGCTGAGCTAAATAGGCTCAAGAAAGACAAAAATAGAAAGTACAACTATCCAGTACAACTGGCAGTGTACAGTCAGACTGTTGAGGTTACATTATGTTTAACACTCCCTCTTAAACTCAACAGTTACAATTATCATCATTGATTATGCCTAAGTGTTGTCTCTGAAAATCAAAAAATGACTTTCCTAGTGGCTTTGTAAAGATATCAACAAGTTGATTTTGAGAACCACAAAATTGTAGTTCAATATCACCACTATTGACTAGCTCATGTATGAAATGAAAACGAGTGTCAATGTGTTTTCTTTTCTTGTGAAACACATGATTCTTAGATAATGCAATTGCTGATGTATTGTCATAGACAATAGGAGTTGGATCCTTTTCTGTATGTGACATGTCTGTCAATATTTGTCTCAGCCATACATCTTGACATGAGGCTGAGGTAGCAGCTACATACTCTGCCTCTGCAGAAGATATGGATACAATTGGCTGCTTCTTTGATGCCCATGAGATTAGGTTTGTGCCCAGTTGAAAAACATATCCTGATGTGCTTTTCCTGTCATCTAGGCTACCTACAAAGTCACTGTCTGTGTAACCAGAGAGTTGATTACTATCAAATTTAGTGTACCATAAACCGAAATTGAGAGTTCCTGCAACATATCTCAAAATTCGTTTTGCCATTTTCCAATGAGAATCTTTGGGTGATTCCAGGAATCTAGAGACAAGGCTGGCTGCATACATAATGTCAAGCCTAGTTGTTGTAAGATACAACAAACTGCCTACTAAACTTTTGTACAATGTAGAATCCACTGTAGGTCCTTCATCATTTTTGTTCAATTTTGTGCCTAGTGGTATAGGGGTTTCTGCTGGATTGCATCCTTCCATGCGAAATCTTTTGATGATGTCTACTGCATACTTTTGCTGATAGACAAAGATGCCTTTGGTTGATTGATGAACCTCA
>JASDQU011026488.1:4458-15465 GCA_032191745.1 Picea mariana
CTAGTAATAGGTGGAGGGAGGTAACTCCCAGAGAAGCCCTCCCAGTACGCTCCAAGTTGGGCGGTCGACCGTGTATACACAAGGTTTTTTAAGTTGTCTAACGAGGGACCCCCCTTTGTTGATGCTATACTCAAGCAACCTACCTAAAATCTAATATAACTTACACAAAGTTTTTTAAGTTGTCTAAAAGAGAACCCCCTTATTAAGGCTTACCCAAACAACCTAAAAAAATAATATAAATTGCCTTAGTACTTAAACCATAAATTTGTTACTTATTATCTTTCTAAAATAGAGAAATGTAATTATCTCCCATAATCCTTAATCACTTATATTTAGAAGGTCGTGACCTAACCATTACATCACATCCCATAATTTATGTTATCATTAAAGTTTAACATACATCAAACCTAACCTTATAATAAATATAACCCCATCCATCAACCCGTAATCCTATAACCTCTTAAACTATTATAATTCATAATCTCTATATCCCTTTAAAATCTTTAAATCTTATAACAATTATTACCCCAACTTATAATCTTTTTAATCTCTAGTACTTTATCATATAACTTATGACCTTTGATTTGATTTGTAATCTTTATATTGCCATTATTGCTAAACTTGACTTATAAATCCCAAAATTAAATCCTAACCAATCAACTTTATAACCCTCTTCAACCTTCATTTATCTATCCTTAAATTTTTATATAAAATTTAATAAATAATTTCTATAAACTTTAACCTATATAAACATGCCATGCAAAATATTCATAACTTCTAATTACTAAACTCCTTAACACATAATTCATATAATCCCTATAACCTTTAGCCCCTTATCCCTAATTCATATAACCCCTATAAACCCAAACTTCTACAATCCCTAAAACCTTTGGTCACTATATCCCTTAACTCTTATAACCTAACTTTTATAACCCATTTAATCCTTAAAATTGCAATCGTTATAACTCTCTATCCTTAATATATAATCTTTAAATCCCCATAAAGTTTAATCCTTAAAACTCTCGATCCTTAATATCTAACCTTTATAACCGTTATAAACTATGTAGCCCCCAAACCATATAACCCTTACCACCCATAATCCTTAACCCATTTACCCTTATATCTCATAATTTATACACCCTTAAACTTATATAACCCATAAAGCCTAACCATTACAACGCTTATAACCCCTAGCTCACTAGATAATTATCCCTAACCCATAACACTTATATTCTCTACCTCCTATAACTTGTATAAACTTTAACATTACCTTTTTACCCTTTAATTCCTAAACTCTAGTAACTCTTACACTTAACATTTATCCCTCTATAAACACTAATTCATATAGCCCTTCTAAACCTTACATCCTCTCACCCCTAACACCTCTTCCCTAATTACTACAACATATAACTCTTATAATCTATAACCAATATAATCCCTTACTCCTGCCTCTAAGCTTTCACTTTAAAACAATATCACATCTAACTAGAATAACCTTTACACCTTATAACCCATAGCATATCTAACCCGTATAACCTCTAATGCTTATCAACTTTACACCTTATAACCCATAGTATATCTAACCATTATAACCTCTAATGTTTATAACCCATAACACATCATCCACATCACCCTTAACCCTATAACCCCTAGCCTCTATTACCATTTCAACCTATGTAGCCCCCTACACCTAACCCTCATAACCCCTCTCACAACTAATACTTATACATCACCTATAATTCCTCCCCTAACCTTGATAATTCATAACCATTATAACTCTATAACCCATTACCAATAAAACATCTAACTATAACCCTTTGACCATCATAACTCATAAACCTTATGACCCCAAATTCTTATAAGCTTAGTCATTCCTCCCCCATTTTCCATTTTAGTACTAGCTCATTTATCCCTAAACCATATAAAAATGTATTCCTTTAATATTGAAACCCATATCCCCTATAACCTATACTCTCTATAACTCGTAAATCCTAAAACTATCAAATAACCAATGTCAACTATAATCCCTATCCACTAATGTCTATAATGCCTAATTATTTTAACCCCACACATCCTTATTTATCATCCCTTGTATCCCTAACCATACACCCCTATAACCCTTAAATATTATAATCCATTGAAACTATACGGATTATCCTTTATAAGCCCTAAACCCTACAGCCCCTAATCCATAAAACTCATATTATCCTAAACACCTAACCTTAATAACCATAATCCTTTATCACCCTTTACCCCTTTACTTCGAACTTTTTAAATACCTAAACAAAAAACCCTTCAAATTCTAAATCTTATAACCCCTCACCCCTTAACCCTTAAGCTATATAAATTTTAATTTTCAAATCCCTAAGCCTTATAACCTTGATCCCCACCTCTCTAACTCCTAATATTGAAACCCCTTAACATTATAAACTTAACCTTTATCACACTTATCTCGTTTACCCATTTACTTCGAACTATTTAAACACATAAACAAAAAATCATTCAAATTATAAATATTATAACCCCCAACCCCTTAACCCTTAAGCTATATAAATTTTAATTTCCAAATCCTTAACCCTTATAACCTTGATCCCCACCTCTCTAACTCCTAATATTGAAACCCCTAAACATTATAAACTTAACCCTTATAACACTTATCCATTTTACCCCTTTACTTCGAATTGTTTAAATACCTAAACAAAAAACCCTACAAATTCTAAATCATATAACCCCTCACCCTTAAGCTATACAAATTTCGATTTTCAAATCCCTAATCCTTATAGCCTTGAGCATTGGCCTTGATAAGTATTATACTTTGTAACCCTAACCACCTAATTACAATTACTTTGAACACCTTTAACCCTAAATCCATAAACCATAGAAACCCTAACATCAAGAAACCCTATTACATAATCCTTATAACCCATAAATTTCATAGACCATATAACCCATAATAGACATAAAACTAAATCCTTGTAACCTTTGACCCTAGTAAAATCAAATCTTTATCCCTACCAAATCTTTATCCCTAACCCATATAAACCTTAGTAACTAACTTTTTACCCTTGACATGTATAAATGCCAATCTTGATAAATATTATCCCTTTAATCACTCACCCATATAACTACTAAACCCTTTAATATTATCACCCCTTACATCTCTAAACTTAATAACCACTTCCATCATCACCCAAATTCCCTAACCTCTAGTATGATTTCTAACCCTTCACCTCAATAACCCTTAAACCTTATGATCCCCAATAACTAAACCTCATAACACCTATAAACCATGACTCCTATAACCACTAAAAACTAAATGATAGTCTTTATAATTGTTAACCCCTAACTACCCATGGTTATAACCATTATAACCTTTATGTTATCTAAACTCATTAACTTGCCAATAACCCATACAATCCAACATAATTAATCATTAAAGTCTTTGTTATACAATTCTTAATGCCTATTTTGTAACCATAATCACCCATAAAATACTTAACCCATCAAACCCATACCACAACTAACCCATAATACATCTAACCTTTACCTTTATAACTCTCAACCCTTCAAATCTGCTATATCAAACCAAATAAAATTGTAACCCTGAGCCTTATAACGCATAAGGCCTAATTCCAACAACCCCTAATTATTAAATAGTAAACCCTAGAATCTCTATCCAAAAATAGTTAGGATATTTTACATGTATAACCCTAACTACAAACCCCTACAAGTTTATATATCTTAAACCATATAGTTCCCACATCACCCCTGACCCTTATAGCCCCTAATCCCTATATCCCTAACCATTTAACACCTAATTCCTATAACTCATAACCATTATAACCCTTATATCTCCTAATTCATATAGCCCTTCTAAACATTGCAACCTCTCACTCCCAACACCTCTTCCCTAATTACTACAACATATAACTCTTATAATTTATAACCATTATAATCCCTAACTCCTGCCTCTAAGCTTTCACTTTTAGACAATATCACATCTAACTAGAATAACCTTTACACCTTATAACCCATATCATATCTAACTCTTATAACCTCTAATGTTTATAACCTTCACACCTTATAACCCATAGCATATCTAACCATTATAACCTCTAATGTTTATAACCCATAGCACATCATCCACATCACCCTTAACCATATAACCCCTAGCCTCTATTACCATTTCAACTCCTATTTACCATACCCCTTAATCCCTCTAAAATCTAATAAATATGACCATTAACCCCTTTTTATTATTCTTTAACCCTATATAAATGGTATCCCCTTTAAACGCTAATCACTATAACCCATATGTCCCTTAATGCTTAATGTTGGTATCCCTAATTTCTAGCACCTATATACCCCAACACATATTATATCTTATTAATCTATGTAGCCCCCTACACCTAACTCTCATAACCCCTCTTACAACTAATACTTATACATCACCTATAATTCCTCCCCTAACTTTGATAATTCATAACCATTATAACTCTATAACCCATTACCAATAAAACCTCTAAGCTTAGTCCTTCCTCCCCCATTTTCCATTTTACTACTAACTCATTTATACCTAAACCATATAATCATGTATTCCTTTAATATTGAAACTCATATCCCCTATAACCCCTACTGTTTATAACTCGTAAACCCTAAAACTATCAAATCCATAACAACTAATCTGTGGCCAGTGTTCCCTAAAACACCTGACCAAAATAACCAATGTCCTCTATAATCCCTATCCACTAATGTTTATAATGCTTAATTATTTTAACCTCACACATCCTTATTTATCATCCATTTTACTACTAACTACATTATCCCTAGCCATAAACCCCTATAACCCTTAAATATTATAAGATAGCTATAACCCTTTGACCATTATAACCCATAAACCTTATGACCCCAAATTCTTATAAGCTTAGCCATTCCTCCCCCATTTTCCATTTTACTACTAACTCATTTATACCTAAACCATATAATCATCTATTCCTTTAATATTGAAACTCATATCCCCTATAACCCCTACGCTTTATAACTCGTAAACACTAAAACTATCAAATCCATAAAAACTAATCTGTAACCAGTGTTCCCTAAAACACTTACCAAAATAACCAATGTCCTCTATAATCCCTATCCACTAATGTTTATAATGCTTAATTATTTTAACCTCACACATCCTTATTTATCATCCATTTTACTCCTAACTACATTAGCCCTAACCATAAACCCCTATAACCCTTAAATATTATAAGACACTGAAACTATAGGCATTATCCTTTATAAGCCATAAACCCTGGAGCCCCTAATCCATAAAACTCATATTATCCTAAACACCTAACCTTAATAACCATAATCCTTTATTACCCTTTTACCCCTTTACTTCGAACTATTTAAATACCTAAACCAAAAACCCTTCAAAATCTAAATCTTATAACCCCTCACCCCTTAACCCTTAAGCTATATAAATTTTAATTTTCAAATCCCTAAGCCTTATAACCGTGATCTCCACCTCTCTAACTCCTAATATTAAAACCCCTAAACATTATAAACTTAACCTTTATAACACTTATCCCTTTTACCCCTTTACTTGAAACTATTTAATACCTAAACAAAAAACCATTCAAATTATAAATCTTATAACCCCTCACCCCTTAACCCTTAAGCTATATAAATTTTAATTTCCAAATCCCTAACCTTTATAACCTTGATCCCCACATCTCTAAATCCTAATATTGAAACCTCTAAACATTATAAACTTAACCCTTATAACACTTATCCCTTTTACCCCTTTACTTTGAATTGTTTAATACCTAAACAAAAAAACTTACAAATTCTAAATCTTATAACTCCTCACCCTTTAACCCTTAAGCTATATAAATTTTGATTTTGAAATCTCTAACCCTTATAACCTTGAGCATTGGCCTTGATAATTATTATACTTTGTAATCCTAACCACCTAATTACAATTACTTTGAACAGCTTTAACCCTAAATCCATAAACCATAGAAACCCTAACATTAAGAACCCTATTACATAACCCTTATAGCCCATAAATTTTATAGACCATATAACCCATAATAGACATAAAACTAAATCCTTGTAACGTTTGAACCTAGTAAAATCAAATCTTTATCCCTACCAAATTATATCCCTTAACAAATATAATGCCTATCCCTCTAACCCTTCATCCCTAGACCTTATAAGAAGTAATCCTTATTACCCCTAGTCTACAATTGATATAATTAATAACATCTATAAATTTTAATACCTATAATTCCTTAGCTTTTTAACCCTTATCAACCCTAACCAATAATATTTCACATGTAACCTCTATAAGAACTTATCCACATAAACTCGAACCCTTAACAATTAATGTCTAATAGCTAACCACTATAACTCTTAAACCATAATATCTACTACCATTAAAACATAATCCTTTTAACCCCTATAACCATTATAACTTTAAAATCCTATAATTGATAACCTCTAAGATAAATCCCTAGCTTATAAAAATAATAACTCATATAATAGTTAACTCCTACGATCCTCTCACCATTGATCCTAGATGCCTATAATTTTTACCCCCCCCAAATTGTAACTCATAGAACCATTAATACTTGACCATAGTAGCTCATTTTCTGCAATCCATTTACTTCTTTTAACACTCATAAAATTGAATCCCCTAAATATCTAACCCATATAAACTATATGTCTTAAAGGCCACACTAATAACTCTTTAATGTTGAATCATTATAACCTTATCCCCAATGATCACTATAACCTCTAATATTGAACTAATATAATACTTAAAACTTAAAATGTCCAAAACCTATAATCTTAACACCAAACCCCATAAACCTTTATTCATATAATACCTAATCCTTATTATGTATAATCCAAAATAGATAACCCTTATAACCCATAACCATTAAGCATTATTACTTACAAACCTTGATTCTTATAGCCCCACAAACCATAAACATATAAGCCATACCATCCCTAAACCTTATTTAATAACCATTCTAAATTTTAAAATTTATAAACCATAACCACTTTAGTCCCTTACCCATATCCTGTGTACCCCTTAATTATAAAACCTTGGCACCTCTAACACTTGTAACACTTACTACTCTTGGTTATTATAACCTATGATACCCTAACCCCTTCCTACCTTTTACAATAATTAATAACCCCTAATTATTATAATTATAATTGGCAATGCATTAACCCTTATCCATATAACTTATAACATCTTTAAAAACTAACCCGAATAAACCATAATAGTTATAACCCCAATCTCATTTACCTACTAACTTATATTACCCCTAACATCGCTACCATCGTGGTTCTATAGTCTAGCATCTAATCCCTATAATCTATAAATACTAACTCCCAACCCCTAAGTCATATCATAAATAATTCTTATATTTATTAACCCATATAATGTCTCACTCATATAACCACTATCATGCTTAACCCCTAACCACTTTTATAATTAACCTTAATAACCCCTTGCCTACAAAACCCATATACAATAACCCTTATATTAATCATACCCATAACACCTTGCCCTTTATCCCTAGAAACCCTAACTCCATTAACCCTAAGTTGTATTGCCCATAACCTCTAAAATTTACAATCATTAAACCCTTATCCTTATGAGCCCTATCTTCTATAACCACTAGTCATGAGCCTTTATATCATGTACTCCAAATTCATGAATAACTAGCCCTTAAACTAACCCCTAATATCTATAACTTTTAACCCATAACCAATAATTCCTATTTTATGTAACCCACATAACTTATAACCCCTTTAACCCCTTATAATGCTCGCACCCCATAACCACTATCACCTCTAACTCACACATCCCTTAGTCCTTAAATCTTATAACCCCTAACCATGGTAACAATATACCCCTTACAACCTATTCCATATAACCTATCACGCCATTAACAACTAACCCATATAAGCTTTTTAATTCCTTCGATAAACCCAAATATAAATCCCAAAACCTTTAACACCTTAACCCAAAATATTTCTAGTCCCTAGAATGTATACAATCGTGAACCACTAACTCATACAACAACTATGACATTTAACCCTTATAGTTGTTATCACCCCTAACCCATAACTTCTATATCCATTAATATGTAAGCCCTAAAGCTATAAATCTTGAGATATCTTCATCCTTTTAACCTTCACACCATTGAATCATTATAATCCATATCCCTTAAATCTTGAGAGATCTTCATCCCGTTAACCTTCACACCATTGAATCATTATAATCCATATCCCTTAACCACTATAACTAATAATATCAGTAGGCATCAAAATTTAACCCCTAACATATAAAGCCCCTTCATTATCACCTCTTCTCTTATAAAATATAATATTTATACCCTAACCCTATACCCCCTACCCTCTATTTCCTAGCCACTATATCCTAACGATCAATCCCTATAACCATTATATCCCTAAACCTATATAAAAACCAACCATTATATCCCCAAACCTATATAAAAACCATAATTGTTATTCCTTACAACTCCCATAACCACCAATATCTAACCCATAACCATTATAACCATTATAACTTTAAAATCCTATAAAGTATAACCTCTAAGATAAATCCCTGGCTTATAAAAATAATAACCCATATAATAATTAACTCCTACTATCCTCTCACCAACCCATATAATAATTAACTCCTACTATCCTCTCACCAACCCATATAATAATTAACTCCTATTATCCTCTCACCATTGATCCTAGATGCCTATAATTTTTATCCCCCCAAAATTGTAACTCATAGATTCACTAATCTTTCACCATAATAGCCCATTTTCTCCAATTCATTTAAGTCCTTTAACACTCATAAAATCAAATCCCCTAAATACCTAACCCATATAACCTCTATATCTTAAAGGCCACACTAATAACTCTTTAACACCGTATCATTATGACCTTATCCCCAATGATCACTATAACCTCTAATATTGAACTAATATAATACTTAAAACTTAACATGTCCAAACCCTATAATCTTAACACCAAACCCCATAAACCTCTATTCATATAATCCCTAATCATTATTATGTATAATCCAAAATAGATAACCCTTATAACCCATAACCATTAAGCATTATTACTTACAAACCCTAATTCTTATAGCCCCAACAAGCCATAAACATATAACCCATACCATCCCTAAACCTTATTTGCAATAACCAATATAAATTTTAAAATTTATAAACCTAACCTATATCACCTAATCCTTATAAAAAATAAACCCCAACCCATAACTAATATAACACTTATAAATCATAACCACTCTAATCCCTTACCCCTATCCTATGTAACCCTTAATTATCAAACCTTGGCACCTCTAACACTTGTAACACTTACTACCCTTGGTTATTATAACTTATGATACCTTAACCCCTTCCCACCTTTTACAATAATTGATAGCCCCTAACTACCTTTATCCATATAACTTATAACCTCTCTAAAAACTAATCTGAATAAAACATAATAGTTATAACCCCAATCTCATTTACCTACTAACTTATATTACCCCTAACATTTCTATCATCATGGCCATATAATAATTCCTAACACCTAATGCATATAACCATTTAACACCTATCTAAATAACCCCTAACAATTAACACTTTGACCCCTTAATCCTTAACCCCAATTATACAACCATTTTCCTTTATGACCCCTAACCCTAAATTCCTATAAACCTTATACTTTAACCCCTATAATTTCGAATACTCACACCTTAAATATTATATTCTCAAACCTTTCATAACTCCTAAACACTAATGTTTATAACTTGTGCATCCTTTGAAAACCAATAACCCAACTCTAATAACATATAACCCATATAGCCCCTCGGGGGCAGCTCAATTGACAAGTGTTGTGATATGAAGTTCGAGTTCAACTCCCCCCGACTTATCATGTGTGTCGTGTATGGGGCATCGTGGGCACACCTGGAGGTTATAGTGGTAGCAGTTGGATAACATGACCATGTGTAACGCGAGTACGTGCCCAACTAGTTGTCGATTCATCGAGACATAATAACCCATATAACCCCTCACCTCTTTCTCTCCATCCTTATAACATTATAATCCATAGACCTTATAACTTATATTAGCATGACCCTTAACTACAATAGCCCTTAACCTATATAGCAAGTAAAAAATAATCACTATAAGATCTAACCCATATATCTATTAACCGATATAAAACCGATATAAAACCTAGCCTCTAATCCTATAATCTATATATATTAACTCCCAACCCCTAAGTCATATCATAAATAATTCCTATAACTATTAACCCATATAATGTCCCACTCATATAACCACTATCATGCTTAACCCTTATCCCCTAACCACTTTTATAATTAACTTTAATAACCCCTTGCCTACAAAAACCCATATATAATAATCCTTATATTAATCATACCCATAACACCTTGCCCTTTATCCCTATAAACCCTAACTCCATTAACCCTAAGTTGTATTGCCCATAACCTCTAAAATTTATGGTCATTAAACCCTTATCCTTATGAGGAGCCCTATCTTTCTATAACCACTAGTCATGAGCCTTTATATCATTTACTCCAAAATTCATGAATAACTAGCCCTTAAACTAACCCCTAATCTCTATAACTTTTAACCCATAACCAATAATTCATATCTTATGTAACCCACATAACTTATAACCCCTTTAACCCCTTATAATGCTCACACCCCATAACCACTATCACCTCTAACTCACACATCCCTTAGTCCTTAAATCATATAACCCCTAACCATGGCAACATTAAACTCCTTACAACTTATTCCATATAACCTATAACTCCTCTAACACCTAAGCCCATATAAGCTTCTTAATTCCTTTGATAAACCCAAATCTAAAGCCCAAAAACTATAACACTTAACACCTTAACCCATAATATTTCTAGTCCCTATAATGTATACAATTGTG
>JASDQU011026488.1:15857-27213 GCA_032191745.1 Picea mariana
GATCCCCACCTCTCTAAATCCTAATATTGAAACCCCTAAACATTATAAACTTAACCCTTATAACACTTATCCCTTTTACCCCTTTACTTCGAATTGTTTAAATACTTAACCAAAATACCCTACAAATTCTAAATCGTATAACCCCTCACCCTTAAGCTATATAAATTTTGATTTCAAATCCCTAACTCTTATAACCTTGAGCATTGGCCTTGATAAGTACTATATTTTGTAACCCTAACCACCTAATTACAATTACTTTGAACACCTTTAACCCTAAATCCATAAACCATCGAAACCCTAACATCAAGAACCCCTATTACATAACCCTTATAACCCATAAATTTCATAGACCATATAACCCATAATAGACATAAAACTAAATCCTTGTAACCTTTGACCCTAGTAAAATCAAATCTTTATCCCTACCAAATTATATCCCTTAACAAATATAACTCTTCTTGCCCCTATCAATTAATCCAGATAACCCCTGATATCATAACCCTTTTTACCCCATCACCCCTAACTATAATAAATATTAACCCTAACCTAACCCCTCTAACCCTTCATCCCTAGACCTTATAAGAAGTAACCCTTATTACCCCTAGCCTACAATTGATATAATTAATAACATCTATAAATTTTAATACCTATAATTCCTTACCTTTTTAACCCTTATCAACCCTAACTAATAATATTTCACACGTAACCTCTATAAAAACTTATCCACATAAACTCGAACCCTTAACCATTAATGTCTAATAGCTAACCACTATAACTCTTAAACCATAATACCTACGACCATTAAAACATAATCCTTATAACCCATATAACCATTATAACTTTAAAATCCTATAAGATCCTTATCTCTAATCCTTAACTTTAAAATCCTTATCTCTAATACTTAACCTCTAACCCATATAAACCTTAGTAACTAACTTTTTACCCTTGACATGTATATGCTAATCTTGATAAATATTATCCGTTTAATCACTCACCCATATAACTACTAAACCCTTCAATATTATCACCCCTTACATCTCTAAACTTTATAACCACTTCCATCATCACCCCAATCCCCTAACCTCTATATTACCTTATTTGTATGATTTCTAACCCTTAACCTCTATAACCCTTAAACCTTATGATCCCCAATAACTAAACCTCATAACACCTATAAACCATGACTCCTATAACCACAAAAAACTAAATGATAGTCTTTATAATTGTTAACCCCTAACTACCCATGGTTATAACCATTATAACCTTTATGTTATCTAAACTCATTAACTTGCCAATAACCCATATAGTCCAACATAATTAATCATTAAAGTCTTTGTTCTACAATTCCTAATACCTATTTTGTAACCTTAATCACCCATAAAATACTTAACCCATCAAACCCATACCACAACTAACCCATAATCCATCTAACCTTTACCTTTATATCTCTTAACCCTTCAAATCTATTATATTAAACCAAATAAAATTGTAACCCGGATCCTTATAACCCATAAGGCCTAATTCCAACAACCCCTAATTATTAAATAATAAAGCCTAGAATGTCTATCCAAAAATAGTTAGAATATTTTACATGTATAACCCTAACTACAAACCCCTACAAGTTTATATATCTTAAACCATATAGTTCCCACATCACCCATGACTCTTATAGCCCTTAATCCCTATATCCCTAACCATTTTAACACCTAACTCCTATAACTCATAACCATTATAATCGTTATATCTCCTAATTCATATACCCCTTCTAAACATTGCAAGCTCTCACCCCCAACACCTCTTCCCTAATTACTACAATATATCTCTTATAATTTATAACCATTATAATCCCTAACTCCTGCCTCTAAGCTTTCACTTTTAGACAATATCACATCTAACTAGAATAACCTTTACACCTTATAACCCATAGCATATCTAACCCTTATAACCTATAATGTTTATAACCTTTACACCTTATAACCCATAGCATATCTAACCATTATAACCTCTAATGTTTATAACCCATAGCACATCATCCACATCACCCTTAACACTATAACCCCTAGCCTCTATTACCATTTCAACCCCTATTTACCATACCCCTTAATCCCTCTAAAATCTAATAAATATGACCATTAACCCCTTTTTATTATTCTCTAACCCTATATAAATGGTATCCCTTTTAAACCCTAATCACTATAACCCATATGTCCCTTAATGCTTAATGTTGGTATTCCTAATTTCTAGCACCTATATACCCCAACACATATTATATCTTATTAACCTATGTAGCCCCCTACACCTAACTCTCATAACCCCTCTTACAACTAATACTTATACATCACCTATAATTCCTCCCCTAACCTTGATAATTCATAACCATTATAACTCTATAACCCATTACCAATAAAACCTCTAACTATAACCCTTTGACCATTATAACCCATAAACCTTATGACCCCAAATTCTTATCAGCTTAGCCATTCCTCCCCCATTTTCCATTTTACTACTAACTCATTTATACCTAAACCATATAATCATGTATTCCTTTAATATTGAAACCCATATCCCCTATAACCCCTACTCTTTATAACTCGTAAACCCTAAAACTATCAAATCCATAACAACTAATTTGTAACTAGTGTTCCCTAAAACACCTGACCAAAATAACCAATGTCCTCTATAATCCCTATCCACTAATGTCTATAATACTTAATTATTTTAACCCCACACATCCTTATTTATCATCCATTTTACTTCTAACTAAATTATCCCTAACCATAAACCCTTATAACCCTTAAATAATTTGAACCCCACACATCCTTATTTATCATCCATTTTACTCCTAACTACATTATCCCTAACCATAAACCCCTATAACCCTTAAATAATATAAGACATTGAAACTATAGGCATTGTCCTTTATAAGCCATAAACCCTAGAGCCCCTAATCCATAAAACTAATATTATCCTAAACACCTAACCTTAATAACCATAATCCTTTATCACCCTTTTACCACTTTACTTCGAACTATTTAAATACCTAAACCAAAAACCCTTCAAATTCTAAATCTTATAACCCCTCATCCCTTAACCCTTAAGCTATATAAATTTTAATTTTCAAATCCCTAACCCTTATAACCTTGATCCCCACCTCTCTAACTCCTAATATTAAAACCCCTAAACATTATAAACTTAACATTTATAACACTTATCCCTTTTACCCCTTTACTTCGAACTATTTAAATACCTAAACAAAAAACCATTCAAATTATAAATCTTATAACCCCTCACCCCTTAACCCTTAAGCTATATAAATTTTAATTTCCAAATCCCTAACCGTTATAACCTTGATCCCCACGTCTCGAACTCCTAATATTGAAACCCCTAAACATTATAAACTTAACCCTTATAACACTTATCCCTTTTACCGGTTTACTTTGAATTGTTTAAATACCTAAACAAAAAACCCTACAAATTCTAAATCTTATAACTCCTCACCCTTTAACCCTTAAGCTATATAAATTTTGATTTTCAAATCCCAAACTCTTATAACCTTGAGCATTGGCCTTGATAATTATTATACTTTGTAACCCTAACCACCTAATTACAATTACTTTGAACAACTTTAACCCTACATCCATAAACCATAGAAACCCTAACATCAAGAACCCTATTACATAACCCTTATAACCCATAAATTTTATAGACCATATAACCCATAATAGACATAAAACTAAATCCTTGTAACCTTTGACCCTAGTAAAATCAAATCTTTATCCCTACCAAATTATATCCCTTAACAAATATAATGCTTATCACCCCTATCTATTAATCCATATAACCCCTGATATTGTAACCCTTTTTACCCCATCACCCCTAACTGTAATAGAGATTAACCCTAACCTAATCCCTCTAACCCTTCATCCCTAGACCTTATAAGAAGTAAACCTTATTACCCCTAGCCTACAATTGATATAATTAATAACATCTATAAATTTTAATACCTATAATTCCTTACCTTTTTAACCCTTATCAACCCTAACCAATAATATTTCACACGTAACCTCTAAGAACTTATCCACATAAACTCAAACCCTTAACCATTAATGTCTAATAGCTAACCACTATAACTCTTAAACCATAATACCTACTACCATTAAAACATAATCCTTTTAACCCCTATAACCATTATAACTTTAAAATCCTATAATTGATAACCTCTAAGATAAATCCCTAGCTTATAAAAATAATAACTCATATAATAGTTAACTCCTACGATCCTCTCACCATTGATCCTAGATGCCTATAATTTTTATCCCCCAAAAATTGTAACTCATAGAACCATTAATACTTACCATAATAGCTCATTTTCTCCAATCCATTTAATTCTTTTAAAACTCATAAAATCGAATCCCCCAAAAATTGTAACTCGTAGAACCACTAATACTTGACCATAATAGCTCATTTTCTCCAATCCATTTACTTCTTTTAACACTCATAAAACCAAATCCCCTAAATATCTAACCCATATAAACTATATGTCTTAAAGGCCACACTAATAACTCTTTAACGTTGAATCATTATAACCTTATCCCCAATGATCACTATAACCTCTAATATTGAACTAATATAATACTTAAAACTTAACATGTCCAAAACCTATAATCTTAACACAAAACCCCATAAACCTTTATTCATATAATACCTAATCCTTATTATGTATGATCCAAAATAGATAACCCTTATAACCCATAACCATTAAGCATTATTACTTACAAACCTTAATTCTTATAGCCCCACAAGCCATAAACATATAACCCATACCATCCCTAAACCTTATTTAATAACCATTCTAAATTTTAAAATTTATAAACCATAACCACGTTAGTCCCTTACCCCTATCCTGTGTACCCCTTAATTATAAAACCTTGGCACCTCTAACACTTGTAACACTTACTACCCTTGGTTATTATAACCTATGATACCCTAACCCCTTCCTACCTTTTACAATAATTAATAAGCCCTAACTATTATAATTATAATTGGTAATGCATTAACCCTTATCCATATAACTTATAACCTCTTTAAAAACTAACCTGAATAAACCATAATAGTTATAACCCCAATCTCATTTACCTACTAACTTATATTACCCCTAACATCTCTATCACCATGGTTCTATAATAATTCATAACACCTAATGCATATAACCATTTAACACCTATCTAAATAACCCCTAACAATTAACACATGACCCCTTAATCCTTAAATCCTCAATTATATAACCATTTTCCTCTATAACCCCTAACCCTAAATTCCTATAAACCATATACTTTAAACCTATAATTTTGAATACTCACAACTTAAATATTATATTCTCAAACCTTGTATAACTCCTAAACATTAATGTCTATAACTTGTGCATCCTTTGAAAACCAATAACCTAACTATAATAACATATAACCCATATAACCCCTCACCTCTTTCTCTCCATCCTTATAACATTATAATCCATATGCCTTATAACTTATATTAGCATGACCCATAACTAAAACAACCCTTAACTAATATAAAACCTAACATCTAATCCCTATAATCTATAAATACTAACTCCCAACCCCTAAGTCATATCATAAATAATTCTTATAGCTATTAACCCATATAATGTCTCACTCATATAAGCACTATCATGCTTAACCCCTAACCACTTTTATAATTAACCTTAATAATCCCTTGCCTACAAAACCTATATACAATAACCCTTATATTAATCAAACCCATAACACCTTGCCCTTTATCCCTAGAAACCCTAACTCCATTAACCCTAAGTTGTATTGCCCATAACCTCTAAAACTTACAATCATTAAACCCTTATCCTTATGAGCCCTATCTTCTGTAACCACTAGTCATGAGCCTTTATATCATGTACTCCAAATTCATGAATAACTAGCCCTTAAACTAACCCCTAATATCTATAACTTTTAACCCATAACCAATAATTCCTATCTTATGTAACCCACATAACTTATAACCCCTTTAACCCCTTATAATGCCCGCACCCTATAACCACTATCACCTCTAACTCACACATCCCTTAGTGCTTAAATCGTATAACCCCTAACCATGGTAACAATATACCCCTTACAACCTATTCCATATAACCTATAACTCCTTTAACACCTAACCCATATAATCTTTTTAATTCCTTTGATAAACCCAAAGCTAAAGCCCCTTTAACACCTTAACCCAAAATATTTATAGACCCTAGAATGTATACAATCGTGAACCCCTAACTCATACAACAACTATGACCTTTAACCCTTATAGTTGTTATCACCCCTAACCCATAACTTCTATATCCATTAATATGTAAGCCCTAAAACTATAAATCTTGAGAGATCTTCGTCCTTTTAACCTTCACACCATTGAATCATTATAATCCATATCCCTTAACCACTATAACTAATAATACCAGTAGGCATGAAAATTTAACCCCTAACATCTAGAACCCCTTCATTATAACCTCTTCTCTTATAAAATATAATATTTATACCCTAACCCTATACCCCCTAACCTCTATTTCCTAGCCATTATATCCCTTATTACCTAACAATCAATCCCTATAACCATTATATCCCCAAACCTATATAAAAACCATAACCCTTATTCCTTACAACTCCCATAACCACCAGTATCTAACCCATAACCCCTATAACCATTATAAATTTAAAATCCTATAAAGTATAACCTCTAAGATAAATCCCTGGCTTATAAAAATAATAACCCATATAATAGTTAACTCCTACAATCCTCTCACCATTAATCCTAGATGCCTGTAATTTTTATCCCCCCAAAATTGTAACTCATAGAACCACTAATACTTCACCATAATAGCTCATTTTCTCCAATCCATTTAAGTCCTTTAACACTCATAAAATCAAATCCCCTAAATACCTAACCCATATAACCTTTATATCTTAAAGGCCACACTAATAACTCTTTAACACTGTATCATTATAACCTTATCCCCAATGATCACTATAACCTCTAATATTGAACTAATATTATACTTAAAACTTAACATGTCCAAACCCTATAATCTTAACACCAAACCCCATAAACCTTTATTCATATAATCCCTAATCATTATTATGTATAATCCAAAATAGATAACCCTTATAACCCATAACCATTAAGCATTATTACTTACAAACCCTAATTCTTATAGCCCCAACAAGCCATAAACATATAACCCATACCATCACTTAACCTTATTTCCAATAACCACTATAAATTTTAAAATTTATAAACCTAACCTATATCACCTGATCCTTATAAAAAATAAACCCCAACCCATAACTAATATAACACTTATAATCATAACCACTCTAGTCCGTTACCCCTATCCTATGTAACCCTTAATTATCAAACCTTGGCACCTCTAACACTTGTAACACTTACTATCCTTGGTTATTATAACTTATGATACCTTAACCCCTTCCCACCTTTTACAATAATTGATAGCCCTTAACTACCCTTATCCATATAAATTATAACCTCTATAAAAACTAATCTGATTAAAACATAATAGTTATAACCCCAATCTCATTTACCTACTAACTTATATTACCCCTAACATTTCTATCATCATGGTCATATAATAATTCCTAACACCTAATGCATATAACCATTTAACACCTATCTAAATAACCCCTAACAATTAACACTTGGACCCCTTAATCCTTAACCCCAATTATATAACCATTTTCCTCTATGACCCCTAACCCTAAATTCCTATAAACCTTATACTTTAACCCCTATAATTTCGAATACTCACATCTTAAATATTATATTCTCAAACCTTGTATAACTCCTAAACACTAATGTTTATAACTTGTGCATCCTTTGAAAACCAATAACCTAACTCATATAACATATAACCCATATAGCCCCCCACGAGGGGGGGGCAACTCAATTGGCAAGTGTCGTGATATGAAGTTCCATGAGGTTTCGAGTTCAACTCCCCCTGACTTATCGTGTGTGTCACGTATGGGGCATCGTGGGCACACCTGGAGGTTATAGTGGTAGCAGTTGGATAACACGACCACGTGTAACGCGAGTATGTGCCCAACTAGTTGTCGATTCATCGAGACATAATAACCCATATAACCCCTCACCTCTTTCTCTCCATCCTTATAACATTATAATCCATAGACCTTATAACTTATATTAGCATGACCCTTAACTACAATAGCCCTTAACCTTTATAGCAAGTAAAAAGTAATCACTATAAGATCTAACCCATATATCTATTAACCGATATAAAACCTAGCCTCTAATCCTATAATCTATATATATTAACTCCCAACCCCTAAGTCATATCATAAATAATTCCTATAACTATTAACCCATATAATGTCCCACTCATATAACCACTATCATGCTTAACCCCTATCCCCTAACCACTTTTAGAATTAACTTTAATAACCCCTTGCCTACAAAAACCCATATATAATAATCCTTATATTAATCATACCCATAACACCTTGCCCGTTATCCCTATAAACCCTAACTCCATTAACCCTAAGTTGTATTGCCCATAACCTCTAAACTTTATGGTCATTAAATCCTTATCCTTATGAGGAGCCCTATCTTCTATAACCACTAGTCATGAGCCTTTATATCATGTACTCCAAAATTTATGAATAACTAGCCCTTAAACTAACCCCTAATCTCTATAACTCTTAACCCATAACCAATAATTCATATCTTATGTAACCCACATAACTTATAACCCCTTTAACCCCTTATAATGCTCACACCCCATAACCACTATCACCTCTAACTCACACATCCCTTAGTCCTTAAATCATATAACCCCTAACCATGGCAACACTAAACTCCTTACAACCTATTCCATATAACCTATAACTCCTCTAACACCTAAGCCCATATAAGCTTCTTAATTCCTTTGATAAACCCAAATCTAAAGCCCAAAAACTATAACACTTAACACCTTAACCCATAATATTTCTAGTCCCTATAATGTATACAATTGTGAACCCCTAACTCGTACAACCACTATAGCATTTAACTCTTATAGTTGTTATCACGCCTAACCCATAACTTCTATATCCATTAATATGTAAGACATAAAGCTATAAATCTTGAGAGATCTTAGTCCCTTTAACCCTCACACCATTGAATCATTATAATCCATATTCCTTAACCACTATAACTAATAATACCAATAGCTATGAAAATCTAACCCCTAACTTTTAGAACCCCTTCATTATCACCTCTTCTCTTATAAAATATAATATCTATACCCTAACCCTATATCCCATAACCTCTATTTACTAGTCATTATATCCCTTATTACCTAACTATCAATCCCTTAACCTTTATATCCCCAAACCTATATAAAAATTATAACCCTTATACCTTACAACTCCCATAACCACCAATATTTAACCCTTAATCCTTATAACCCTCTATGCTTTATATCTCTTATCCTTTATCACTCAAACTTGTATAACGAGGTTAGCTATGAAAAATCACCATTGGAAAGCATGTTCATCTTATCATAATTAAGTATTAAGAATTTTTTTATCTAAATCGTATAACTACTTAACCTCTAACCCTTGTAATAAGTGTTATAATTCCTAACCTTTAATCCCTAATAACCCCTAATGTTTATAGCTCGTAATACACTTAACCACTATCACATATAATATCTAACCTCCATATCCACTAATTCTTAGACCTTATAACCCATAGAACCTATTACCACATACACATATAAGCCCTAAACTCTATTACCTAACTAACTATAAACAATAACCCTTAATTGGTACAACATATAAACTCTAGAAACTATAACATATAACCATTCCTAGCATAAATAAGTATTAAGAAAAAAAAATATCTAAATCATATAACTACTTAACCCCTAACCCTTGTAATAAGTGTTATAATTCCTAACCTTTAATAACCCCTAATGTTTATAGCTCATAATACACTTAACCACTATCACATATAATATCTAACCTCCATATCCACTAATTCTGAGACCTTATAACCCATAGAACCTATTACCACATACACATATAAGCCCTAAACTCTATTACCTAACTAACTATAAGCCATAACCCTTAATTAGTACAACATATAAACTCTAGAAACTATAACATATAACATGTATGACCCATACCCTTCTATCCCTTGGCCTATATGTGTTTATAACCAGCTCAACCCTTAACACCAATATCCTCTAACCCATAAACATTAGACTCCATAAACCGTATAACCTTACTACCTATAATCACTACCATAACTTCTAACTACTAGCCATTATAATCCCTATATAATATATCAAATTGAACATGTAAACTCTAACTTAAAACCCCTATATGTGTCTATAACCAACTTAACCCTTAACATCAATATCCTCTAACCCATAAACATTATACTCCATAAACCGTATAACCTTACTACCTATAATCACTACCATAGCTTCTAACTACTAGCCATTATAATCGCTATATAATATTTTCAAATTGAACATGTAAACTCTAACTTAAAACCCCTAACATCCAATCACTATAAATCGTATAAGACTTATAAATTCAAAATTATTTAACCTTAATCCATAATCCCTAACCCCTAGAATACCTAGAACCATGATAAGTATAAACCCTTAATCCCTATAGCATTAACCCATATTACCTATCAATCCCAGCTAGTCACCTTAATAGCACTTAAATCTTGGCACCTAATACCTAACGACTATGAGCCCTCAATACCCTAATCCATATAACCCCTATCACAACTATAAATTAATCCTTATAAATCCTAAAGTGAATATACTTCATCCCCTAATCTCTATAACTAATAATAACTAACCCCAATCCCATATCCCCTTTAACCATAACCCTTAACCCCTATAGACTCAAAAATTATAATAGTGTATTGATTGTCCCTATATTTTGTAATGGACATAAAGACTATAATTTTGAATCCATATACTTTACACCTACCCCATTTAACCCTTAAAGTAAATAACCCATAGAGCCTATATCATCACCATTCCATAGCCCTATAACCTATAAATCTTCTAATCCATAATCTATATAACACCTAATCTCATAATAACTAATAATAACTAACCCCTTATCCATATAACCCCCAACCCATATCCCCTTTAACCATAACCCTTAACCCCTATAGACTCAAAAATTATAATAGTGTATTGATTGTCCCTATATTTTGTAATGGACATAAAGACTATAATTTTGAATCCATATACTTTACACCTACCCCATTTAACCCTTAAAGTAAATAACCCATAAAGCCT
>JASDQU011026489.1:9422-41411 GCA_032191745.1 Picea mariana
GAGGGGAAGCTTCTATGGTGAGGTGGCATCCGAATGGTTTGGATCTTACTCGCTTTCATGATTTAGTGGGATCATCCTAACCTCCTCACCTTATCCTCTTCAACTTATAAAAGGAGAGGAATTCTCATGGAGAAAGTTAGCTTTTGTGAGCTTGGGTTATCTTTGTTGGTTCTTTGGCTTGGAATTATTGGCTTGGTTAGAGTGGCTTTGAGATTTTCTTTGTCAATATGGATTGTGAGTAGCTATCAGATCTATGGTTTCAGAATCCTTGGAGAAAGAAGTGTGTGGGGAACGAAGGACAATAGGAAGGGACCTTACAACATCAAGGCTCTGGTTGTAAGTTTCTCTTTCAATTAATATGATACAGTGATATATTTCTTTCCCATAAAGTGAGATCTACTTTATTACATAATTCCTTGATCATATGTATAGATTAGCTATTGGATATATTATTTTCTTTCACTTTGGTTGGTTTGTGCTGTTTTGATCTTGACCGCACAAGAGAGCTGGAGAGAAGCAAGGAACAACAGAGTCCAAGGAAGTGATTACAAGGTACATATCATCTTCTCACTTCTAATTTAATTCAATAGTTAGATCTAGGGAAAGCAGTATATTCTGTCCTGTTTTGTTCTAGATCCAGGTGGATCTAGGGAGATCGGTTTGTGTCCACACTTACGGATTTATCCTGAAACAGGTCTGGATGCTCTTCGTCGGTTAGATATACCTCTTCTCCACTATAGAAACCTTCTTTGTCGTAGTTTTGCTTAAACAAATTCTCAAGGTGAACTCCATGGAATACTTTCCCACTACGTGTATGTCTTGCTTATGTGTCATTGTCGCTATCTGAGATCTTGAACATTAGCCTTTTCAGGTCTGATCAATCTACTGTATCTTCAAGATGTGGTTTTCATGCAAGAGAAACTTGATTCTTAGCTTCAGGAACTGCAAAAATTTTCCTCTGGGTCCCTTTAAAAAGTATCTCTCGTCTTGACTATACGACTATGTTCTGTTAACAACAAACTTAGTGATATATCCTCCAATGGTACTATCAAACCAATGATCTACAGCTCTGGATACAACATTGTCGACTCTCTTGACCTTCTAGATCAATGCTGGTGTCCAAACCACAGGGGGTCTAGATCTGATTTCAAACTTTATGTCAGCTAACCTAGCCAACCACTCGTGTAACTCTTGATGGATTCCTCCAAAGAAGATCTCATGAATGTCGATGAAGATGTATCTTTGTAGCCAATCCTCAGAGCTTATTTTAGGGTTCTTATTCTAGGCTTCAACAAAGTCCTTCTCTTGATCCTCTACACACTTCTAAATCTATGTCTTCGATGGGAACCACCTTGACATTCCCTTGAAAATATTTTGATCCCGGCAACAGAACCATTTTTTGGCACAGGGGCAGACCCAGGGTTCAGCTCCAAGAGTGCACCAACAAGTTCTAGCTACTGGCGCTTTCGGTAGCACCTGCGAAGTAGATGCAGTCTCACCCGAAGCAGCTATGAGGGGGTTGTAGGACAGAGATGTCTACAACTAGTGGAATATCAAGTGGTTCTTATTGCAACAACAACAAATCATGCATCTATCATTAAACTAGCTAGATCTTTCCTTCACAGCTATAGATATGATCTAACACAACAATGCAAACAATAATACAACAGCAATAGATATCAAAGCATCAATCACACATCCATGACACAAGGTATACGTGGTTCACCCTCTCTCTAGGGCTACGTCCATAGAACTGTGCTTATGATATATTAAGGTAAAGCTTACATTTATGATCTGCGCTCTTGGCCAGTAGATCTTATCTCTCCATCTCTCTTCCCTCTTGAGAACCCAACTGTAGGACTTGATCTTTTCACCTAGCTGAAGATCTTACAATCCCATAAGGCTCTCTCTCTTAGCACTTCTCTCCCCCAATATGATAATATCTCACACAATAATAGAGCTAGACCAACAATAATATCATACCAATTCTCAATGACCAACTCGACCCAGGTCCTCTTGACCTTTATTTATAAATTACAATACCTCACCAACAGCCTTAGGCCGAAACCTAGGTGCCAAAACCCTAAATACAAAAAACCTATGTGTCTAAAACCCTAGGTCAACTTGACCCTCTTTTTCCTGGCTTCACCAACTTGTCTTTCCTTCCTTCTCGCGTGGTGTTCCAAAGCATCCAATGGTATATTTTACCACTTTCTGAGTAGTCCTCGATCCATCTCCCTTTTTGATCTGTCATCCTCGATCTCCTCATACAATGACTTGCTTTTCCACACTTCTCTCCATATTTTCTATTCTTTTGCTCGCTTCGACCCAGTGACAATCACTGTGTCTCCCGTGAAGCTTGCTTTTTCCCTTTTCTTCCTCGTTCTTCACTTCCTTTCATAACCCAGGGCCAACAGACATGCATTCATATCATGGAGACTTATCTCATTTGGCCACTTTTCAAGATCATTCTCACCATCACCTTCAAGATCATTCTGACTATCATACTTCACAATCAGTCTCACGATGATTCCTTCCATCACTCAGTTATCTAGTCAATGATTCCATGACCATTTTCATTCACGCATTCTGTTATCCTTGAGACATCCATTTCACTATATATGAGCTTGTTCCTTAAACATTTTGGTTGGTGAACCTAGTTAGCTTGGGAGAGGGATTGAAGAAGTGGGTTGTGAGTCCCGTGAGCAATTTTTTAGGCAAAACAATTGTTGGGGATTGATTCCCTAAGGTGCTAAACTGCAACTACAGTTCTCTGAGACTTCTTGTCCATACTGTTGCTAAAGCCCTGGAAGGGAAGTGGGGTAGCCGAGGGACTGTTGAGTAGAGAAGGGGCACACTTCCTTGGGTGGGATAGGCATGTGGGGAATGAGAGGTTGTAGGTTGTTAGTTGAGTGAGCACCTGATACAGAGTCTTTCCTATTGTCTATGAACTCTAGCTTGGTTAGGAACCCCTTTACCCGGGTGGAGTTTAGTCCCAGCTTAGGGGTGACTCACTATTGAGAGTGATGAACAGTGTAGTCTAAGGTTGGGAGGTTCGTGGACGGTCTGTATGCAGTTGGTGACAATCTTTCCAAGATAAGAACCAATCATATGATAAAATTATATGTTGCATTGTTATTTACGTTCTTATGTTATCGTTTATCATATATGTGATTATAATTGCATGTATGTTAATGGGTATTGCCTTGTATATGATGCACATCTGTGTTTACTGTTATTTTAGTATGAAATCATATATTACAAAATGTAATTTTTTGTTTATTTTTATATGTAAAGCTTCCAAAAGAGTGTTGTATGTATATCTTTAAGCTGGATGCAGTTTGAAGAGAAAATTTATGTGGCATAGATTAGTTGAATACTGGGTATGTTACTGTATGTTCTGCAGTAAGAGAACAAAAGTGTTCCCTAGCGCAACATGGACCGGCTTATTTATGGATGGGGATGTTACGAACTGGTATCAGAGCATGAGAGATTGCTCTGGAGTGGCATTCCCTAGCCTGTGGGTGGTCGGGGGACATTACAAATTGGTATCAGAGCTTCAGTTTCAACATTAAGCCTGATTGGGCCGAAAAGGTGCAAGTGAAGTGAATATTCACAGAAGATTAATTTCGAAGTAACCAAATTTCAAGTCACGGAGCTTCCATTGAAAATATTGGCGTGCAGGTGTGCATAGTAAATTATGGCACCACATGAAAGAATATTGTGTGCGGATGCACGCACTAAATTTAGCCTTGCATGGTGAGCACGCACATAGTAATGTGCACATGGGGTGTGCAAGTATTTCATAACACAGAGGAGTTGTCTCGTGATAGTGTATTCAATGGTGCGTGTAGATTATTGTGCATGATGGAACATATTGATCTTTGACATTGTGCAATGCATAGGGAGAAATGCATGTGGAGTATCGGTGCGTGATAGCAAAATTGTGTGCAGTGGATATTGGTGCACAATGCAAAAGTAGTGCGCACAAGTTGTTGGCGCGACAGAGAAGGAATGCATAGTGGATATAGGTGCGCGGAAACACATTTTACCTTGTGATGTTGCTATGCACGATAAATATGGATGTACAGATTGAATTTTAGTGCACATGAATTCATTTGGAAGGCGACAAGTCTGAGTTTAATTTGCATAATATTAGAAGAAAAAGGAACACACAACCGCATCGGAGCATTAATTAAAAATAATTTTGAGTTTTATATTCCTCCGATTCAGACAGATGGAAGTGAAATATAAGCTTACAAGAAAAACATACTATAAAAGAAAACAAGACTCATAACACCACCAGATAGAATTTTGTAATAAATAGTCCAAAATCTGCTTTTCTATTTATATAATCGTATTAATCCTAAAATTACAAAAAGGGAATGATAGCAGTTATCCTATTGAAAAAGGGTCATTTAAGAATAGGCCTATCATCTCTGGTGCTCCTTACCTATGCTACCAGCTGTTCAAAATTTGCTGAAACATACTTAATTTTAGTTGAAGACTCACTTCATCTTAGCGATCTCCTCCTTTAAAGAATCTAACCAGACCAGTTGATTCTCTCCAACACTTTTGATCGTTTTAGATGTGGATTCCTCCTTCTGTCACTTTCTCCTTTTCTTCTTAGCAGTTGGCCTGTTGATGACTAAATCCTTTATAGTGGGATTCATCCTAACTTCCAACTACAAGTCTATAGCTAGATCTGTGTGGAATTTAGTCGCTAAAATGTGTGCAAGTACCCTTTCCTCCTTATTCATAGGAAAGTCTAGCATGTTGCCCGAATAACTAGTCTCATTGGATTTAGCCTTGTCCATGTATCTTAGTTTGTAGATATCGAAATGATTTTATAGAGAGAAAAAAGTTGAGCAATTTGGAGATTACTTTGTTTATGGATAAGCAGATACATTCATACTTGAGGATTGGTAGTTATAGAATTCCAATTATGAAGCACAGACGGACTACATACAAGAGCATTGGGTTTCCATGCTTGGCTAATCCATTTCAAATGATTAACTTTTGAGTTCATTACATGGATACATTCAACTGATGTCACATGGCTGCGAAGTACCGAACGAGTGAAATGGGGTGATCTGACTAGCCGTCCCCCACTCCACGAGTGGTGGATTTGACACATGGAAACACGTGATACCGCATCTTGGCGAAAGTGGTTTCGGAAAACCACCTTCTTGCCCAGATGTATCTATGAAGGCACCGCGCATCTATTTTTTCAATACTTGGGTCTTATCTAAAATTGTCATGGTGATAACACCAAGAAATCAGGAGAGATAATTATGATGTATATATTGAACCAAAATGGTTCATTATTTTCATGAATTGTTGATTTTTTAGCCTGATAAGTTTTGATGTTTGCACGTTTTGCAAAATTAACAACAACTAGATCAGATCAGACCAGTGCAAAGTCCATAGGAATGGAAGAATCACAAGGGAATTACAGTCAGTAAGATGAGAGAAGAGGGGTGGATGTCCATTTGGGCATTGGAGGAAAGAACTCCAACGGACATGGAGAAGAAAGGAATGAAAACATGATTATGGAAGAGACCATTAAGAAATTGCAGACGGATGTCGAAAGCCATAAAGCTGATAATGAAAGGCTTATGAGAGCCAAAGAGTAGCAAGATGAATTCAACATGAAGTTATTGGAGGGCTTGAAAAAAATAGAAATAAAAATGATTAAGCAGAGTGGCTTAAGTAAATCTGGAAGTCAAAAGCCTTCGTATGAGGAAAGAAAAGCAAGAAGTATTAGCAGACATCACCATCACTCCCCAAGAAATTCAAATAAGAGAAGAGGAAACAACTCAAGTCCATCCCCTGTCAGAAGGTATAAGAGGTCTGGGGTAGATGAACTATGAGGAGAAATGAACAAAATCAAACTTCCTACTGTTGATGGAGAGAACAAAAAGGATGAAGATGCATAGACATGGTTGCTGGGCATGAGAAAGTATTTCCAATTGCATAATTATTCTTCTCATGCAGAAAGTAGAATTTCTATCTATAAACTCAAGGGAAAAGCCTCCATGTGGTGGGATCAATTTGTGTAGGTGCAACACATTGAAGAGAAAAGTGTTACTTGGAGGGAATTCAAGAAGTATTTTGAGAAGAAATACTTGACTAAGATATATTATGACAAGAAAATGAAAGAGTTCTTTGAACTCAAGCTTGGAAGTATGACCATAGATGAATATGAGAGAAGCTTTCTAGAATTTCTGAAGTATGTCTCTTTCATCAAGGATGAGGCAGTCAAAATTCAAAGGTATTTGAGTGGATTTCCATCACTCATCAGTGACAAAATATAGTATGATGATCCCAAGACATTGGAAGAGACCATAAGGTGAGCTAAATGCCTATATGATCAGCAGAAATCAAGGCCATATTTCCAAAAGGCTTTGGAAGACAATAAGAAATTCAATATGGATCAGAGGAAGAAGGGAGATAAGACACCATTCTTCAAAAATAATCCAGAAAAACAGAAAACACCTAAAGAACCTAGAACGATTGACCTATGGAGTCAAAGGTCAAGGAAACCACCTATTCAATGTTGGGGTTGTAAAGGAGATCATAGGTTTAGAGATTGTCCTCATAGAGGTGAAAAAGGTAGGGATGTTCACAATGTACAGCAAGCTGAAACAGTGGAGGAAATGGGCAGATATGTGCCAAGTATTTATGTATCCCTAGACAACAAGCAAGCAGAGTATTAGTCCCACATGATTGAAGTGGAAGGTATGATCAACAACCAAACCATTGCTATTTTAATTGATTAAGGAGATAGTCATATTTATATAGACCCTAAGATGGTGGAAAGTTTGCAATTGCAAAGAAGAAAGCATGGGAAATCTTGGTTGGTGCAGTTGGCTACATGAGCTAGAAGAAAAGTTAATGAGATGGTTAAGTCATGCCTCATAGACATGAATGGATTGAACACCAAGGCAGATTTAAACATCTTGCCTTTAGGTTCCTATGATTGTCTAATTGGGATGGATTGGTTGGACCAAAATCATAATCTCTTAGAATATCACAACAAAGCATTTACTTTCCTAGATGAGGAAGGGAAACTAAGGAAAGTATAGGGAATTCCCAGGGCAGTAACCATTAGATAAATTTCAACATTGCAGCTGAAGAAATGTTACAGAAAAGGGTGTCAAATAATTGTAGCTCATTTGGCAGAGACAGCTAGTGATAAGGTGCCAAATTTGGAGGATTATGCAGTCCTAGAAGATTTTGAATATGTGTTCAAGGAGGTACCAGGACTACCCCCAAGAAGAGACATTGATTTCCCTATAAATTTAATGCCTGGAGCACCGCCAATATCAAAGACTCCTTATAGAATGAGTACACCAGAGTTGAAGGAGTTGCAAATGTAGCTTGAAGAACTTCTGAAGAAGGGGTATATACGCCTAAGTGTGTCACCTTGGGGTGCCCTAGTCTTGTTTGTGAGAAAGAAATATGGAACACTAAGATTGTGCATTGACTTCAGAAAGTTGAATAAAGTGACTGTTAAGAACAAGTATCCTCTACCAAGGATTGATGATCTATTTGATCAATTGAAGGATGCAAAGATATTTTCAAAGATAGATCTGAGATCAAGATACCATCAGGTAAGGATTAAAGAAGAAGATATCAGCAAGACCTCCTTCAGGACAAGGTATAGTCATTATGAGTTCATAGTGGTGCCATTTGGGTTATCAAATGCACCAATTGTTTTCATGTGCTTAATGAATGGTGTTTTCCGAGAATATTTGGACAAGTTTTTCATTGTCTTTTTGGATGACATTCTTATATATTCTAAGTCAGAGGAAGAGCATGAAAATCATTTGAGGATGGTGTTACAAGTATTAAGGGAGCATCAGTTGTATGCCAAATTGATAAAGTGATCATTTTATCATAAACAAATTCATTATTTGGGGCATATCATTTCAAAGGATGGGATAACAGTGGATCTTGAGAAGATAGAGGCCAATAGAGAATGGTCGCGCTGAAGAATGTGATAGAGGTGAGATCAATCATGAGTCTTGCAAGATACTACAAAATATTTATTGAAGGATTCTCAAAGATTCCACACCCAATCACTTCCTTGCAAAGAAAGGGAGTGAAGTTTCAGTGGACACTGGATTGCGAGAAGAGTTTCCAACACTTGAAACAATTATTGACAAGTGCTCCAATATTAAGGATTGCAGACCCAAATGAAGACTTCATTGTATGCATGGATGCATGTAATAAAGGACTTGGTGGAATCCTCAGTCAAAATGGGTTTGTCATATGTTATGAATCAAGGAAGTTGAAGGATCACGAAAGCAACTATGCTACTCATGATTTGGAGTTGGCATCCATAGTGCATGCCTTGAGGAAATGAAGACACTACCTCATGGGGAAGAGGTTTGAGCTAAGAACAGACCACAATGGTTTGAAATATTTATTTGATTATCCAAATATAAATGCTAGGTAAAGAAGATGGCTAGAATTTTTAAGCGAATATGACTTTGATATAAATCATATCAAGGGGAAAGAGAATAAAGTGGCTGATGCACTCAGAAGGAGGGTGCATGAACTACATGCTACAACCATTATCATGTATCAGAATGATATTAAAAGAAAAATTCTAGAGGCTACAAATGTAGATCTGCAATACAGAGAATTGGTAGCAATGCTACAGCAGGGTAAGATGCCGCAAAAGGTGGATAATTATAATTTGGGAATAGATGGAATACTACTGTACAAGAACAAAATTTTTGTTCCAAATGTCCAGGACTTGAAACGTATGATTTTGCATGAGATGCATAATGTTCCTTATGTAGGGCACCCTGGATATCAGAAAACCATGGCAGTGATCAAGAGCCATTACTTTTGGCTAGGTATGAAGAGAGAGATCATTGAATACATTGCTAGATGTATGGAATGCCAGAAAGTTAAAGATGATAATAGGCACCCAACAGGGTTTCTGCAACCTTTACCCATTCCTGAATGGAAGTGGGAAGTGGTGACAATGGATTTTATTACGGGATTGCCCAGAATAGGAAAGCTGCATGATTCGATCATGGTGGTGGTGGAAAAGATTACGAAAGTTGCCCATTTTATTCTAGTGAAAACTACTCACAAGGTAGCAAATGTTGCTGAGATTTTCATGAAGGAAGTGGAACTATTGCATGGAATTCCTAAAACAATTGTGTCTGACAGAGACCTAAAATTCACCTTGAATTTTTGGAAAGGATTGTTCAAAGGATTCAAAACGAATTTGAACTTTAGTACAGCTTATCATCCTATGTCTGATGGACAAACAGAGAGGGTTAACAGAGTGATAGAAGATATATTGAGAATGTACGTGATGGACAAACCATCGAAATGGGAAGAATACCTACACTTGGTAGAATTCACTTACAACAATGGGTATCGAGCATTGTTGAAGATGAGCCCATTTGAAGCACTTTACGGCAGAAAGTGAAATACCCCTATGAGTTGGGATAATCCAGTTGATAGGACAATAGTTGGGCTAGAGTTGCTCAAGGAGATGGAGGACCAAATTTTAAAAATTAAGAAGAATTTAAAAGCTGCCCAAGACAGACAGAAAATTTATGCCGATAAGAACAGAACCTACAGAGAATTCAAAGTGGGTGATCATGTTTTCCTGAAAGTGAAGGCTAACATTAGTTCCCTGAAGCTGGGAAGCTGTGCCAAGTTGGTAGCCAGATTTTCTAGGCCATTTGAAATATTAGAGAGGATTGTTCCAATTGCTTATAGGATTGCATTGCCTGCATCTATGTCTATTCATAATGTCTTCCATGTATCATTGCTAAAGAAATATATAACTGATGCTAATCATGTTATTTATTGGAATGTGATTCGGGTGGAGCAAGAAGGTGCTTTTCAAGTGCATCCGGTGCGCATTTTGGACCGGAAAGTCAAGAAGCTCTGGAACCGATCCATAGGGATTGTAAAGGTCTAATGGACTTGGTACAGTCCCGAGGACGCTACTTGGGAGCATGAGGTTTCAATGCAGACATAATACCCACATATTTTTGAATATTTTTGAAAACTCTGTTGTATATGGGTGTATGATGCACTAACGACAATGCATAAATAAGGGGAGTGGATTATAATATCCCTCAGCCGAACCCAATTGTAAATGTAATGTAAGTGTACTTAAGCTGGTGAGTTGTTTTGACATCATTTTGTAATGCAACTTCCATGGCATAGTGCGCGCATGAACTGCATGGATGATTTTAGGGGCTAAATTTCGCTCATGGGCTAATTTTCCATAGTTTTTCCAAAAATGAAATTTTCTATTTTAAAAATGATTCACCCAAATTCTATAGGATAAAATTATTTTACCTTAAAAATCGCCAAAATTTTATAAAAACTATATAAAATCCTTAGAAATTTGAATATTTTTACAAAAATATCGCCAAACATTTATAGTTGGCATATGAAGGATTAGTAAGATTCGCTAAGGTTTCTACATTTTAAAATAAATTTCCATCCTTAAAATCATCCCTGATGAACTGTGAAGTAAAATGATGTAGTGTGCACATTCCCGGATACTGTGCGCAGTAACTAATGTGTGTGGAGTATGGAGGTCAGTGAACCTTGTGTATATGATATGTGTTATAGGTTGGTGAGCCAGTTATTATAAGCTAGAATGCTTATGTTTTGGAATTAGGCCAGAACTCCTAGATGTTAAAGACCAGTGCGCCTATTTTGTATATGTCTCATGATTAATATAAAATACATCACTGTGCACAGACTGACCACGATAAAAGATATGGGGGACTAAACTTCACTAGTTAGGGAAAGGGAAGGCCAAAAGTCAAGGGAAAGGGCTAAGCTAGATAGCTTAATCCAAAAAGGAATATTATATTAATATTTCTTAAAGCATAAAGTATGGATAATTATTTTATCCCAAGTTCTAAAGTTGGGGACAAGTGGACCAAAGTAACTTCCGATATGACAAGTGTCAAGTTGGGTGCATGCATTCATATCGTGGAGACTTAGCTCATTTGGTCACTTTTCAGGTTCATTCTCACCATCACCTTCATGATTATTCTGACTATCATACTTCACGATCAGTTTCACGATGATTCCTTCAATCACTCAGTTATCTAGTCAATGATTCCATGAACATTTTGATTCACACAGTTTGTTATCCTTGAGACATCCATTTCACTATATCTGAGCTTGTTCCTTAACCATTCTAGTTGGTGTACCTGGTTAGCTTGGGAGCGGGATTGAAGAAGTGGTTTGTTAGACCCATGAGAAATTCTCTGAGTGAGAGAATTTCTAGGGATTGATTCTCAAAGGTGATAAACTATAGCTACAGTGCTCTGAGACTTCATGTCCAGCCTATTGTTGAAGCCTTGGAAGGGAAGTGGGGCAACCAAGGGACTATTGAGAAGAGTAGGGGCACACTTCCTTGGGTGGGACAGGCATGTGGGGAATGAGAGGATGTAGGCTATTAGTTGAGAGAGAACCTGAGACAGAGTCTCTCCTATTGTCTATGAACCCTATCCTGGTTAGGAACCCCTTTACCTGGGTGGAGTTCAATCCCATCTTGGGGGTGACTCACTGTTGAGAGTGATGAACAATGTAGTCTAAGACTGGGAGGTTTGTAGATAGTCTGTACGCAGTTGGTGACAATATTTCCAAGATAAGTACCAACCGTATGATAAAATTATATGTTTCATTGTTATTTACGTGCTTATGTTACGGTTTATCATATATGTGATTATAATTGCATGTATGTTTATGGGTATTTCCCTATATATGATGCATATCTGTGTTTACTATTATTTCAGTATGAAATCGTATATTACAGAATGTAGTTGTTTGTTTATGTTTATATGTAAATATTCCGCAAGAGTGTTGTATGTATATGTTTAAGTTGCATGCAGTTTGAAGAGACAATTTATGTGGCATAGATCAGTTGAATACTAGGTATGTTACCGTATGTTCCACAGTAAGAGAACTAAAGTGTTCCCTAGAGTAGCATGGCCTGACCTGTTTAAGGTTGGGGGTGTTACCAATGGGTATCAGTGCATGAGATATTTCTCTGGAGTGGCATTCCATGACATGTGGGTGACCAGGGGATGTTACAAGTTGACTGTACAGGTCGTATGACCGTAGAGTGACATGGAAGGTATAGTGGCATTCTTACTAGGCAGTGATAGCTGACAGGTGGTCGAATGATTGTTTGACACATGGAAGTTTTTTGGGAGAATAGTATGGTTCCATGTGGCCCAGTCATGGGCTGCCACATGGCATCCCTTCATTGGTTCATTGGTTGAATGGAAAATGTTTATGGTTTCAAAGAGAGTCGAACCAGTGACCTTCGGTCTGGGCGAATGACTTGGAAGGGCCCGGCTACTAGCCCACCCACTTTGGTTCTTAACACTCTAAGTCAAATGTATTATTTGCATTTGAGTGCATTGTAATGTGCGTAGATTAAAGGGCTGGGCCCTAACCCCAACCCCGACGTGATTCCATACAACCTTACCATATAACCATTGCACTTTAATTTGGCACGGGTTTATTGAAGTATTAGCCCCCGATCAGATGTGTGATCACATATGCCCACTCTTTAAACTATAGCATGGATGTGTGTGGATAAGTGCTTGGTCGTCTGGGCTAGCCCACTGACCAAGGCATGTGACTAGGGGGCTTGACCAAACGCCCAATCGAATACTTTTCACATGGAGGTATTGGAGCTCGGCCACATGGGTTGTAGCCGCAAGACTAGGGACCTATTCTGGAGGGGCTAGCATGCCAACCTAGTCCAGGGCCATATGGAAACGCCCTATATTCCCAGGGGCCTGGAGAAAAGGGGCTTTGCCCTGCATTTTGTCAATTTTTGGGTATTTTTACCTTATTACATGATTTTTATGGTTATTTTAGCCAGGTTTGAGAGATTTTGGCCATTATTGGAGGATCCGGAGCCCTTTTTGAGGCCAGATCTTGGGGGGAAGTTGGGAATTTATTACCAACTTCAAGTACATATAAACTAGAGGCTATTGAATCCATGAAGGAGGTTCATAACAGGAAAATGTTGAAGAATTGAAAAGCCAAATCCATTTTTATGCACATAAGATATTGAGGAGAGCAACTTTGCGGGCCATTTCTGGGAGCTTCATTCTTTTGTTTTCAGTGCCGTTAGTTGTGATGGGTTCTTCAGATCTAGAAGAACACATATAGATTAGTTTGGAATCCATTTGGAACTTTTATGATGTATTTTTGAATATTTGAAGAGAAATAAGAAAACCTCACCCACGAAGCAGAAAGTGCATGTCCATGAGAAGAATAAGAAGTAGGATCAATACTCATGTTTTTCTTCTTCATCGTTGCTTCTAAAGATGCCATATTCTTGAAACATTTGGACTCATCATGACCATTTTTATTACAAAATTGAAATGTCTGTCAATCTTCTTATTTTTATATTTTTCTCCTTTGTCTCCATTCAGAGCAAAAGCTGTCTGAGTGGGTTTGGGACCCTTATATTGCTTGTTGTTGTGGAGAGGATGTTGCTTCTTTGTATTCTTGGGTTTATATTTTTGTTGGGAAACTAAGTCTTTGTTGGAGGTACCTGGAGTGTGGACCACTCCAAGTTGTACAAGCTTATCTTCCTCTCTAATCAAAGCAACACAAAAGGACTCAAGAGTGGGTTTTTCATATGATTTCCCTAGAGCCTCTCATGGCATAAAAGGTAGATACAAACACAAAATATGAACTACCTAGATTAGAAAGAATAAGATAGATGCAACGCTCTTCCTCCATTTTTATATTACATTCTTCACATAAAATTTTGAGTGTTTTAAACCTAGATAGATAGTCTCCAAGGCAAGAAAAATCATTTCGACTCAAGTTCAGTACTTGATTTTCTAACTGTTGTGCTCGAATAATATCGAGTTTACCAAACACAAATTCAATCTTGTCCCAAGCTTCTTCGGGGTCATCAATTTCTTGGAGGTGGTATCTTAAATCAGGAGAGATGGACATTTCGATTAGTCCATGTGCTTCATCACTTCTATTAGCCCATTTTTCTTTCTTATCATCATCAGTGGGTTCTTTTTATTTTCCCAAGGTAATCCAGTACACGCCTTTACTTCTTAATAAATCTTCCATATGAGATTTCCATTAGAAGTAGTTGTTGCTGGTAAGCGAGACGTTACTTGTAGAAGCCATATTAAATATGCAGATAATGTGGATTTAAAAACTGAAAATGATAATCTAGATGGAAAGATCTCGAAAAGTTATGAGGTTTTTAAAAAAATTGCATTGAAAATGGACTTCCGATGTGAGAGTTATGCCCTTTTTAATAAAGGCATAAACATTAACCAATTGAATATTAAAGATACATATAGTGATTCACTTTCATACTTGAAGTGAAATACACTTTACAATTTTAGCATGAACTTTTTCAAAAAAGTAACAAAAGAGAGACTTGAACACAAGACCTCTTACTTAATAAGGCAAGTTTTAACCAAATGGTCTAGCAAAACATATTGTGATGTTCAGAAGGAGGATTGTTGTTGTTGTTGAAGATGGCCTTGGAGAGCGTGCTAAATAAAAATATTTTCACACAAGAAAAAAATTCCACTTCTCGATGACAACAAGGGTTAGATTTCGGTTAGCTTACCCAGAAGATGCACCTTTTCCTATTTTTTTCTGATTTTCCGAGATCGCACAGTGCGCGTACCAAAGAGCATATGCAGATCTAAAAGAGTAGCAACCCAGAAATAAAAAAATACAAACTGAAATAAAACCAGAATAAAACTTTGCAGAAATTTAAAAAATGTGTATTCAGGCTTTACACCTCCAGATCTAACTGTAATGGTTGTATCTTGGGCAAACAGAAACCTTTTCGAGTGAAACGAAAAGTGTTTCTGAATGAAACTAGTGCTCCAGATGCAATGGAACAATTCTCTCAGCCCAAAATGTACGAAAATGACAAAAAATGGAGATGAGGCTACTCGGCTTCATGATCTCAATCTACAATAGGAGAGGGTCTTTAAACAGGCTCTGATACCATGTTCCACAACACAGGTATTCCAACAGAGGACGAACACTTTCAGTAACCATTCACATAACTAGATCAAATATCAACACACCAATGTTTTCACGTGGTAAAACCCCTACGGGGAAACATCCACGGCCCCAGCCAACGCGACCACTTGGAGAAGTTTATTAATGCAAAAGAAAAAGATTACACAGAGATTTTACAATAGATTTTCACACAATCGATCATTGACCCTCCATTCTCTTTTAATAGAGATCATGGACCAATCAGGCGTTAAGCCACGGATCAATGGCCATTAAGATCGAGGAGAGTATAAACCATGTGATCACTCTATGTCGGGAACATATCATGACCGTCAGATTTCCTAACTACAAATGCATACTAATTCATGCTAAAGAAACACACTAGAAAACACACTTTTACCTAATGACACAATAAACCAAGTAGATCTTAACTAACTCCTAAGTGTCTAAATATCCTAACATTGGAACTACAAGGTTTGAAGTTGGGCCATGGGATCTGTTCAGGAGAAGGAGGATCCTTCACAACTGTCAGATCTAGAGAAAGGTGCATGGGGATTAACCCCTAAGTACTTCGTACTTTGTGACTTCAGCGAAGTTTCTTTGTTATAGAGAAGAAAGGGCCAAAGCCCGAAGTTCGAAGTCAAGGAGTTGGTCTACACCATAGATCCAGGGGGGAAGTGTTTATCGTTGGATTTGAGAAAGAATAGTTAGGAGCCGTAGATAAAGCCAAGGGAAAGTGGTAAGGAGTAGTGGTGATGAAAACAGATCTCAGTCGTCAGATCTATGTGTGGGAGGTTGTGAACAGTAGAACTCATAGTTGTTCAGAATTCGACGTTTGAGAGAAATAAAGTGTACCAAGGTACAAACTCCCGAAGCCTAAAGTCTCGAGGTTCGGAGTTGATCTAGACCATTCATTAGAGGAGACATGTGTCGGTAGATTAACCTATTTAGGAGTTTGGTGTTCGGGAGAAATGGGAGTGTGCTAAGGAAAATTCTCTGAAGTCCCGAAGTCTGAAGTCTCAAAGTGACATGGCATGAGGACGTCACCTAGGGTGACATGGACATCCTTAGTTCTGCCACGTGTCAGTCAGAATGGAACTATGATGACCTTGTTGGACCAAAATAAATCCGACACATGGGGCCATGTGTCACCACCTTATTTGATGATAGTTGTACTATGTGGACTTGGAAAGATAAAGTAGTGCGGAAGTTCGAAATTTGGAAGTTAACGAGCTTATGGAGGTAAAAAAATTTGAAGCTTGAAGTGTCAAAGTTTTGAACCACCAATGGACATGACATGCTGATGACACCAGGGATGATGTGGACACATGGGATGTGTGCCACATATCAGTGAGTTAAGAACCTTGGAGGATAGAAATGCTAGTTAGAGCGTGAAACGTGTCACCCATCATTGTGGGCCACGTGTCCACTTCTAATATTTCACCACGTGGCACTCTTCTTGAGCATGGCTAGTGGGGCCCCTGATGGTCGCAAGGGATGCGTGGTGCCATATCCTACATTTCATAGCTTATCCAATTCGAAGGAAAGTGGAGTCACGTGGGTTGAGAACTCCCGAAGGCTGAAGCATCGGAGTTCATCGTGACCGTTGACAATCGTGGACGCGTGTTAGGATATATGACACTCTAGATATTTGTCACTACAAAGGTTTGTGCAATTGAAGGCTATGGAAACCTAAAGCATGGAGTCCCAAAGATAATTATGGTTGTTTATTTGGGTAGAGAGCGGGGACCATTGATCCCTCTCACGTCAGTTGTGAACTTCGCGAGTTCGGGGTTCGAGAGATTGGTGTTGTGGTGAGTTGAAAACACTCGAAGCCCGAAACTCCAAAGCATGGAGTAAGCGCTAAAATATTAGCACTTGGTCAAAAATTTGGTCACATGCAAATTAAATGTTGATGGGAAGGGGATAGCACCCAAAACATTTGTTTAAAGAATAAAAAAGGGACAAATTTTTCAAGTGGCCATAACTTCCTGCTCATGATTCAAAATTGAGCATGGAAAAAGCCATTGGAAATGTCTTAAATAGTAGAAGATAACTATTTGCCCAGAAATTGGATCAGAATAGTCAATTTATCAGGAAAACAACATAAAACAAGTATGATATATTAATGAATCAGAATGGCTCATGTTTCCATGAGATTATTAAGAACAATTAGCTTGACAAAGTTCTGTTGGTTGTACATTTGTTTTGTAGAATTAATAGTTGTTAGATCAGAGTCAACATAGAGTACAAAAGTAATGCATGATACTCAAGTAGTCTTTATTCAAGAAGATGAAAATATATGGTTGGATAGGGAAGAAACCAACTCCAATGGACATGGAGGAGAAAGGGAGGAAGACATAAATATGGCTGAGACCCTCAGAAAATTGCAGACAGATGTCCAGAGCCACAAGTATGATAACGAGAGGCTTATGAAGGCCAAGGAACAATAAGAAGACTTCAACATGAAGTTAATTTAGAGCCTAGAAAGGATTGAAAAGAAGTTGTATAAGGACAATGGCCCCAACAAATCAAGAAGTCATGGGACCCCTGAGAAGAAAGGAAGATCAAGGAGTGGTAGAAGAAATCACCACCACTCCCAAAAAAATTCCCATAGAAGAGAACATAGTAGCTCAAGTCCATCCCCTGTTAGGAAACATAGGAGGCTTGGGGTGGATGATTTGAAAGGAGAAATGAATAATATCAAACCTCCTACTTTTGACAGAGAGTATAATGAGGATGAAGATGTTGAGACATGGCTTCTAGGCATGAGGAAGTACTTCCAATTGCATAACTATTCTTCTCATGCAGAAGGAAGAATTTCCATCTACCAACTTAAAGGAAAGGAATCCATGTGGTGGGATCAACTGGTGCAAGTACAACACCTCTAAGTGAAAAATGTGACTTGGAAGGATTTCAAGAGGCATTTTGAGAAGAAATATCTGACCAAGAGGTATTATGACATAAATATGAAATATTTCTTTGAACTTAAACTAGGAAACACGACTATTGATGAATATGAAAGGATATTCTTAGAGATATTGAAGTATGTCTCCTTCATCAAGGAGGAGACACTGAAGATTCAGAGGTACTTGAGTGGGATACCATCTTACAACAGTGATGAAATCCAAAATGATGATCCCAAGACTCTAGAACAAACTATAAGGAGAGAAAAATGATTATATGATTAGGAAAAAGGAAATCCTACTTTCTAGAAGGCTTGGGAGGACAAGAAGAAGTTCAAGAAGGAACAAGGGAAGAAAGGAAACAAGCCTCCATTTTTTAGAAACATTCCTCAAGGAAAACCATCTTTTAGAGAGCATAAAATAGCCGAGGTAGGTGGGAAATGGTCAAGGCAGGTACCCATTCAATGTTGGGGTTGTAAGGGAGACCACAAGTATAGAGATTGTCCTCACAAAAATGACAAGGTGAAAGCTATCCACAATGTTCAGCAAGGAGAAATAGTGGAAGACATGGGAAAAAGTGTACCAAGTATCTATGCATCCCTGAACAACAAGCAAAATGATTTTCAATCACACATGATTGAAGTTGAAGGTATGATCAATAACCATGCCTTTACTATTTTAATTGATTCGGGGGCTAGTCATAAATATATAGAACCTAAGGTAGTGGAAATATTTATTTTTCCAAGAATCAAGTATGGGAAATCTTGGTTGGTGTAGCTGGCTACAGGAGCCAAGAGGAAGGTTGTTGTATTGGTTAAATCCTGTCTAGTGGGCATGAATGGACTATGTACCAATGAAGATTTGAACATCTTTTCGTTGGGATCATATGATTTCCTAATTGGTATGGATTGGTTCGACCAACACCATGCCATATTAGACTTCCATAACAAATCAACCACTTTCTTGGATGAGGAAGGGAATCAAAGAGCAGTCAAAGGAATTCCCAGGGAAGTTACTATCCATGAAATATCAACAATGCAGCTAAAGAAGTGTTATAGGAAATGTTTTCAAATATTTGTAGCTCATATGGAGGAAGCATCTAAGGATAAGGTGCAAAATCTAGAGGATCATGTAGTCCTAGAAGATTTTGAAGATGTGTTCAAGGAGGTACCAAGACTACCTCCAAAGAGAGACATTGATTTCTCTATTAATTTAATTCCTGGAGAAGCTCCAGTATCAAAGACTCCTTACATAATGAGTACACCAGAAATGAAGGAATTACAAATGAAGCTTGAAGAAATTTTGAAGAAGGGGTATATACGCCCAAGTGTGTGACCTTGGGGTGCCTTAGTCTTGTTCGTGAAAAACAAATATGGGAAATTGAGATTGTGCATCGATTTCAGACAGTTGAACAAAGTGGCTATAAAGAACAAGTATCCTTTGCCAAGAATCGATGATCTCTTTGATCAATTGAAGGATGCAAGGATATTCTCAAAGATTTTCCTCAGGTCAAGATGTCATTAGGTAAGGATTAAAGAGGAATACATCAACAAGACCACCTTCAGGACAAGGTATGGTCATTATGAGTTCACAATGGTGCCATTTGGGTTATCAAATGCACTAGTTGTTTTTATGTGCTTAATGAATGGTGTTTTCCAGGAATATTTAGACAAGTTTGTCATTATTTTTTCGGATGACATCCTTGTATATTGAAAGTATGAAGAAGAGCATGAGCATCATCTAAGGATGGTGCTGCAAGTGCTAAGAGAACATCAATTGTATGCCAAATTGAGCATGTGCTCATTTTATCAAAACATAATTCACTATTTCGGGAATATCATATCTGAAGAAGGGATGGCAGTGGACCCTAAAATGATTGAGGCCATTAAAGGGTGGAAAACATCTAATAATGTGATAGAAATCATATCCTTCATGGGTCTAGGTGGCTACTACATAAAGTTCATTGCAGGGTTTTTGAGAATAGCTCACCCAATCACTTCCTTGCAAAGAAAAGGGGTAAAGTTTCAATGGACAAAAGAATGTGAAAAGAGCTTCCAACAATTGAAGCAGATGTTAACCGGTGCTCCAATTCTGAATATTGCAGATCTAAATGAAGATTTTGTGGTTTGAACAGACACGTGCAAAGAGGGACTTGGTGGAGTCCTTAGTCAGAACGGATTTGTGATATGTTTCAAGTCTAGAAAATTGAAAGAGCATGAAAGGCGTTATGCCACTAATGATTTGGAATTGGAAGCCATAGTGCACACTTTAAATAAGTGGAGGAACTACCTCATGGGAAAGAGTCTTGAGTTGAGGACAAACCATAATGGTTTGAAGTACCTATTTCATCAACCTACTTTGAATTCTAGGCAAAGTAGATTGTTGGAATTCCTCTGTGAATATGAGTTTGATATCAAGCACACCAAAGGAAAGGAGAACAAAGTGTTGATGCACTCAGAAGGAGAGTGCATGAAGTGTATTCTATAGCTATTATCATGTATCAGAAAGATCTTAAAGGAATAATTTTTGAGGCTGCAAAAGTTGATTTGCAGTACATGGAATTGGTAACAAAAATGCAGCAAAAAGTTGAAAATTATGAATTGGGAATTGATAGAATTCTCTTGCACAGAAAGAAAGTTTATGTACCCAATTCTCCTGAATTGAGGAGTGTGACTTTAAAATAAATGCATAATGTGCTTTATGCAGGAAACCCGGGATATCAAAAAACAAATTCAACAGTCAAGAGCCAATACTATTGGCCATGCATGAAGAGGGAGATTGTTGAATACATAGTTAAATGCTTGAAGTGTCAAGGGTCAAGGCTTATCATAAACACCTAGCTAGGTTGTTGCAGCCATTATCCATTCCTTAGTGGAAGTGGGAAGTGGTGACAATGGATTTCATCACAGTATTTCTGAGGACAAGAAATCAACATGATGAAATCATGGTGGTGGTGGATAAGCTTACTAAAGCTACCCATTTCATTCCTATGAAGTTTACTCACAAGGCAATCAATGTTGTTGATATTTATATGAGGGAAGTAGCATGCTTGCATGGAATTTCCAAGAAAATTGTTCCTGACAGAGACCCAAAGTTTACCTCAAAGTTTTGGAAGGGTTTATTCAAAGGGTTCAGAACTAATCTGAACTTCATCACATCCTATCATCCCAAGTTTAATGGGAAAACAAAAAGGATGAACCAAGTGATATAGAATATGCAAAGGATGTATGTGATGGAAAATCATCAAAATGGGAAGATTATCTACACTTGGTAGAATTATCCTACAACAATGGGTATCAGGCATCACTCAATATGAGCCTGTTTGAGACACTTTATGGAAGAAAGGACAACACCCTAGTAAGATGGGACAACCCAGCTGATAGAGAAATAATTGGGCCATATTTGCTCAAGGAAATGGAAGAGAAAATGTTGAAGATTAAACATAATTTGAAGGCTTCCCAAGACAGGAAGAAAAGCTATGCTGACAAGAACATAACTCATAGGGAATTTAAAGTGGGTGATCATGTTTTATTGAAGGTGAAAGACAACAAAAGTTCTCTGAAGTTGGGAAGTTGTTCCAAGTTGGCAGCCGGATATTGTGGGCCATTTGAAATCCTAGAGATGATTGGTCCAGTAGCTTATATTCTTGCATTGCCTGCATCTATGTCTATACATAATGTATTTCATGTGTCATTGCTTAAGAAATATATACCTAATGCTAATCATGTTAATTATTGGAATGTGATTCAGGTGGAGCAAGAAAGTTCTCTTCAAGTGCATTTGGTGCGCATTTTGGACTAAAAAATCAAACAGCTTCGCAATCGAGCCATAGGGCTTGTAAAAGTCCAATGGACATGGTATGGTCCTGAGGACACAACATGGGAGCATGAAGATTCTATGCAGGTAGAATACCCACATTTTTTTGAATATTTTGAAAATATTGTTGATATTATGTAAATGAGTTGCACTGAGGAAAGTGCAAAAATAAGGGGAGGGGATTGTAATACCCCAAGGCCGAGCCCTTGTGAAATGCAATGTTGTTTATATGTTGGTGAGCCAAGTAATTATAATATGGTAGGATTATGTGTTTATTAGGCCGGAGATCCTAGATGATAAGGCCAGTGGGATTGATTTTGTATATGTAATTATGCATATTATTAATAAAATACATCGTTGCATGTAGACCAACCATGAAGAAAGAGTTATGGGGGACTAAGCTCCATTGGGTAGGGAAAGGGATGGGGTTGAGAGGCTAGGAAAGAGGGGCCAATATTGATGGATTAACCCAAGGGAATATTTTAATGTATTCCTAAAAAATACTAAAGTTGGGAAATAAACCCAGTTATCCTAAGTTCCTTTGGGGGGAGGAACAAAGTCCAAGTGGAGAGGAACGTGCACCTGGAGAGCTAAGTGTTACCCAAGATGCATGCAGATTTATTTGGGAATTTCCACCATCTTTGGGGTTCATAAACCATTCTAGCCACCTTTCGGGAGGAGTTTTCTCTCACCAATAGACTCTCTCACGATTTTGCAAGTTGATCATTCTCGTCATTTTTCTTGCTTGCTCTCAAAATGATGACCATTTTGGCCATATAGTTTCCCATGAGTTCATCCTCAACATTCTGGCCATCTCTTGTGTAGTTCATGCATGCAATGAACAACCACACAACCAGATCCATTTCAGCCATTGTGAACCTCTGTAATTTGTTGAGTCGTTCCCTTGCCTTACCCAATTTTGGTTGTTGTGGATTGAAGAGGCGGGTTGTCAGGCCCGTGGTTGAAGAGGCAAGTTTTTAGTCCCGTGGTTGAAGAGATGGGTTTTCAGGCCTGTGGTTGAAGAAGGAGGTTGTCATGCCTATGTGAAACTCTCTCCAGGTGAGAGAGTTTGCTGGGAAGTGATTTCTCTTGGAGGGAGTCTAGCAACCACTACAGAGCTCTGAGAATTCCTCATTTGTCCTGGTGTTGAAGCTCTGGAAGGGAAGTGGAGAAGTCGATGGATTATGGAATAGTGAAGGTTCATATTCCCGATATGGGACAGGCATGTGGGGAATGAGAGTCCATGAGAAGTGGGCGTAAGTAGGCTCCTTGGAGAGAATCCTTCCAGTTGCACTTTGCAGTTTCTCGTATCCTCAACCTAGTCTAGGATTCCTTTTCCTTGGGTGGAGTGTAGTCCCAGCTCGGGGGCGACCCACTTTTGAGCATGATGAGCAGGGTGGTTTAAGGTTGGGAGGTTCTTGGAATATTTGCACGTAGTTGGGGGTGATCTACTAAAAGATAAGTACCAAATCTTTGTTCTCTATGTGATGTGTATCTTGTACATGTATTATAATGTTATCAAAATTTCCTATGTTTATTGCATGTATATATTACTTTCATTTCCGCATGAATATGTGTACAAAAAAAATGTTATGTCTAATTAAAAATTCATCATATATATATGTGTGTGTGTGTGTGTGTGTGTGTGTGTGTGTGCGCGCGCGCGCGTGTGTGTGTGTGTATATCAAAGAATTTTTTGGAGTAGCATGGTCCGACCTGGGTGGCTGGGGGCGTTACAAAATGGTATCAGAGTAGAGAATTAAAGATACAGTCGTTGGGTAGAATTACCTGATAGGGGTTTTGAGGGTCGGGGACGTTACAATAATAATTCAAATATTTGAAAGATATTAATTGGACAAGAAAGGAGTATTTCTATTAAAATTTAATCAACAAAAGTGTATGAATTACAAACTTCCGTGTCGACATGATTCAGAACCGAGAAACTAAGTCCCTTCCAGCTGGGCCTCCACCACTTTAATCCTCCACCAAAGGCAATCTCATATGAGAGAGACAATGAGTTTATCAATCAAGTAGGGAAGATCTTGGTGGTTGAACAATGTGTTCATACTTAAAAGGATAAAGGGATGTAGACTCAATATGAAGTGAATAATGTATCGAGAGTAACTTTTATCTAAAAGTTAAATTCTTCTCCTCTTTTCCACAACTTGGATATGGCCCATTTATAACCTTCATATGGAATTGAAGGGATGAGTCAGAATGTTTCCAATATATGAAATGTCAAGGATCATGGATCTCATGATGTGACATGGAAACCTCACACCATTTTTTAATTTTGGGCACAAAAACTGATGTACACGTTCTGTAATGGTGCAACCTGTATATATGCATGTTGTATAATAGTTAGGGTGTGTATATGTGGAAAAATATTATTTTAAGCTCTAGGAATTGCAAAACAGGACTTTAAGTCTGCATACGCAAATGGAAAAATGCCTTATGAGATAATTTGCATAGGTTGTGGCAAATATTTCTATAACAAATGCCCCATAATGAGTGAGGTCAGAGGATTATTTGTGAGGGCCGAAATAAATTATAATAACCAGAAGTGGAGTAATGGAGACCCAACTGGACAAACTAGTTGCACATGAGAGTATTACAATCTGCACTAACTTTGCACACATGGATGCCAATTTGAATTACATTGCAAATCCATTTGAAAATATACCAAAAAACTATTTATGGCCATGAATAGGCAATAACAAGGTGGCTACATGAAAAAGGTTGTCATAGTCACAAACAAGGCCTAGTAAAACCAGTCTCAAAATCAATTTGAAGGTAACTATATACAATGGAGTACAATCTGATCTCCCATGATCACTGAAGTCACATAGGTAATGTTCCAATGAAAGATATCAATAACTGAGGAAAGATATGACTATGATATGATGTCTTAAATTCTTCTACATGATCCGCCAAAGGTGCAAGTATACATCTTGTGAATAAATGAGTTGAGGTCAAGAACAATGAGACTTAATTTGATTATCGGTCATTAAGGCATATCGTCAAAAAATGTGAGACTACCTATTGATAATGAAAGTAGGTATCAAGGAACTAAGTAAATTCTTACAAGTGTGAATGAAGGTGTTGAGTTCGAACACTTGAAGAATCCATCGATCATGAGACATTGATGTATTCCCAACTATCGATGGTGGGAGAAACTACCACTAATGACTGCAAGCCTCTAGGTTCTCATAGGAATCTAGGTCCCATTTCCAGAATAGATGGGTTGGAGTCAATGGAAGGAGACCCATTGAATGGAGATCATTGAGGAATATCTCATCATTCATCACAAGGTACAAAGCAGGAGCTTGATGATTTGGAGGAAATCGGATGAAGAACGTGTTCACAAACCAATGACCATGTGTGTCTTTTGTGTGTGCTAGATGCAAGCGGTACAAGAAAAATACTCTCTGAATAGCATCGAATAAGGAAAATTGATGACAAAGGCAAGGAAACCACCATTAAGGATAATGGCATCTAAGACACTGCATGAATCCAAATGTGTGAATATATTTATTGTCATCAAACACAAGGGAAACCCCCCAATCAATGACCAATGATGAAATGTTGACTATTGGGTTAGAGGTTACCTACCAATGATTAAATTTGGATCAGGGTGTACTATAGGACTACCACTTCATGTAACTCTGAGACACACTGAGGGTATGGACAACATGAAAATTCAAGAGTTCTCAGGAATGGACGACACATGCTGATATACATCCTTTGAACAAGAATATGAGATATATGGAAGACTCTGGTAGCATATACTCAATGATGAAACTTTTTGATGCAAGAGGCATCAATCAAACTCTCCATAGGGACTAGAAGAAACTACTCAGGGGAGTAAACTCTAAGTAACTAGCTCAGCTTCCTAAATTCATGCTAAACCCAAAATTTTGATGACAAGTGGACTCAAAAATTTGTGCTCTGTTCAAAGGCAAGACAACTACTACCAATATAAGATAATATTCTTTTCCCGCTTGTCATTTTTTTTTCATAGTCAAATAAATGCTATGATATAGAGGAGGAAACGAGTGTCTCAAGTAAGAAACTAGTTATAGCAGTGGAACATACCTATTTTCAATGCAAGGAGGTGCGTGCAGGATATGGACACTCAGGGGAATGTTTCCTCTTAGGGTATAGGGTGTCACGATGCAAAGGATATAAAAAAGGATCTGCTTGGCTGATGATGCAAACTAATGAGGTGATAGGCTTATAATGCAAAAGTGAGAACCGATAATAGGCTCAATACTACAAGCAAGAGAATGAGATGCAATTACATCTTAACGCCAAAAAATGTCCTTTTTTGTAATCTTAGTCTAATTGGTTTGAAAAAGGGATAAACTTACACCAAATAGACATCCTTTCAAATCCAAATTATGAGTGTGAAAGAGACAAGTTCACTTGACAATCTTTTTGCTTTTTGATAGAGTAGGAAAAGATATTAAACTAGACTCATTGGGAGTCCCGCTAGGTATAGGTCATCATGCTTATGCATAAGAAATGAGGTTCAAACACAACTTCATATATTAGTTATAAGGGACTCTCGGTCCTACGGAAAAAAATCTATGCATGGGAACCGAATGCTGCAGAGTATCTAACTAGGGCACCCATGTTTGGTAAGTCTCTACCATTCAATAAAGACACTTATAGTTGCAGAAAGAAGGCTCTGTGTCGCTACTAAATGGGTTCGTACCTAAGGCATATGAGTTGTAGTCATAGGATGATGCAAATGTGCAGAACGGATTGATGACCTATCCTATATATTGGTTGAAAAAAATACCTGTCCAAAGTTACGAACGGGCAACATAGCGCTAAAAACACAAGAATCCCTAAATAAAACCAGCAAAACCAAATTTATCCACTATTGTATTAGTCCATTAGGGAAAAATATTAGTAGAAAATATGTAAAATGGATAAAAATTCTCTATAAATAGTAAAAAAAAACAATTTTACTATACCATTTGTATTGTTTACCCAAATAGTCTATTTTGGACCAAATTACCCGCGAATTTTAGCTGCCGATTGTGGGAGATACGAGTGATAGAATCAAGAACCATTTGGACCAGGTAATTCATCTTGTTCCTCTCTTTATTTCTAATGGATTAATGTTTGAAATTATGTCTCCTTTTTTGAGCATTTTAAGGTGCAACTTAGAAACTAGCATATAAGAAGACCTATATGTGACTGTGTAAACTGTATCTCACATACAATTCCATGGATATGGTTTTTAAAATGTTAGTAACTCAAAAAATGGTTTTAATATTGAAGGATGGTGCTAGAGTGGAGATAAAGAGAGCATGAAGAGGTGGATGTTCCAGTGGAGAGAGATCCAGGGGCCCGGATGGCCTTAAAAATATGTGGGATATATAAGTTCCAGGCTCTCAAAGGTATGAGGGCTCAAGTGAGACTGCTCCATATGCTAGTGAACTACTAGGATTCGGATACATAAACCTTCAATATTGATGGAAAACCATTGGGGATTGAATTTGAGGACATATAATTATTGACAGGATTGTCACTTCAGGGTTAGGTGGTCAACCACAAAGCCCAAGGAGCTAGGAGTGGCATGAATATAGAGGAATACATAGCCACTCATTGCATTGCAGGGACCAAGAAGGTAGGGAGCCAACTCCCAATCAGATCGATCAACAATATAAGTCTCAATATTGTTTTCCTAGTGTTGACATAGATCATAGGGTCGACCTCTTTGCACCAGGCATTGAGGGTACTTATCTTATATTCAATGGAGTGCTTGCAACCCACGGTTTATGACCGATGCACCTCACTGTTGGCCAACATGAAGAGCCAGTTGAAAGACTGCAAAATCTATAGAAAGAGTAACTTCGGGTTCACCTCTATCATGTGTAGTTTTTTCTTCAAGCAGGTTCCAGGCTTGGGCCCTAGAGTTGAGATTTTTTCACATGGACCTTGCGATCTAGCCATGGCACAGTGGATGAAGGTGATGAGGTGGAAGGGAGGTGGTAGGATTCCAACACCCTACAATGATGAGTTTTTATTCTGGTGGAGTCGACAGGTGATGGGTCTGGAGGAATACCCTTATGAAGGGATTGACTTTAGAGGAGATCTGGACATGCTGTTACCACCAGGTTCCACCTAAGGAGACATAGGTATGCAAAAGTTTTTGAATATTCCATTTTTTGTATTTTTGTATAAGAAAAAAAAAATAGTTTTGTATGATGTCAAGTACTAAATAAACATGTATGTTACATAAACATGGGTCCACAATGGTCGGATGAACTTCCATGACACCAATGGAGGCACCAGGGAGATGAGTTAGTGGGAGGGGACACTGATAGAGTTCTTCAAAATGTGCAGGGAAAACTGTCTCGTTTGACGCAAAAGATTCCCATGGTTTAGGTAGAGGATCTATTGGGGGTGATGCAACAATGGGTGGTAGGTGTGACCCGTTCTTGGCTACGACTCTTTCGGTGTCTCGCAAATTCCATAGTATGCTATCATGACACACATATGGTGCCACATGTGTGGATGTCATGATTATTATATGATCGATTGTATATGTATTTTGAGGGTGTGAGCCCCAATTACACCATATTTTTGGAGAGATGAAATATATAAAAACATTGGTCATCAGATTTACTTATATTACAATGTGTACATAGATGAAAGTATTTTCATTGCTTTAGTTATGTGACAATTTCCAATCTAAAAGAAAATTAGCATATGCATCAGATACATAATTATAACTTCTAGGTATGTGATGATAAGTAATAAAATCAAAATGTCATTCGAAAATTCGTACTGATAAGAATCATTAAAGTAGAGAAGGGTCTCGCACACGGTACCTGTCGTTCAAATGAAATATTGCTAATTGGGAGTCCAAGTGAACTTCTAAAAAGTGAATATCATGTGAAATGGCATCGCGTAAAATTTCTAGTATGACGCTATATTCAACCACATTATTCATTGATGGCATTAGGAAAACACCACCTAAAGACACCAGTAGACCCTCAGGTGAGTAAATAAACCAAGCTATGGAAGGCAAGTTCCATGTATGGCGAGTGGCCCCATCTATGAATCCTAAGTAGACCAAAGACTCTCTTGACATCTTCCAACCAAGGGAAAGCTCGATAAGCAAGTTGAAGATAAGAAAGAGGGAAAATATATATACACTAAAATACATTAGTGTAGAAAGAGTTATGCCCAATCATGGGGCTCAAGCGTAATATATTTTCAAGTAGAGCCCATTCTTGGGCTCAACCATCATATTCCCTTCATAATATTCTAATTCATAGGCTCATTTTTCTAAGACACATCACATGATATAGAGACCGTTCCACATGGGTTTGAACTTTCCTGCCCCTAGTGGTTCTTTGGCTTGGTCATACAGAAGGACCAAGTCACCCTTAGCCTACTTCCGAGGAGAAACAGACTTATCATATTGGACCTTGACACATCATTTATTCTCTTTGATAATCGTGGAGGCATCTCGACGCTGCTCATCTAGAGTATCTAGGTTTATGAGGTGTTGTTCGAGATTGGAAGTGTCAGGTAGGAGCGAAACTGCCAATTTAAGAGAAAGGATTTCGCATTCAATAGGTAGGATTGACTCCACAGCATGCACTAACTAGAAAGGAGAAAAAAATGTGGAAGTCTTAACCAAGGTTGGGTATGCCCAAAGTGTTGGATAAAGCAAGATATGCTACTCAGATTTGCTTTGGCTGACAGATTTTTGCAAAATGGTCTTAAGAGACTTATTCACGGCCTCTACTTGTCCATTTTCCTCGGGTAGTAAGGGGAAGAATGATCATGTTTAAACCCCAGTTTCGTTGCTAATTCTTTCATTATTTCGTTCTGAAAATGACTGCCATGATCAATGAAAATATCACTCGGGATTTCGAACCTAGATATAATTTGATTGAACACGAAGAAAGAAACAATATTACCATCGTATTTAACTATAGGCATGGCCTCAAACCACTTAGTAAAGTAGTCTACAACCATGATAATGTGTTGATTCCCCCCAACCAAAGTTGGGTTGAAATCCACAAAGTCCACCCCCCACTTGGTGAAGGGACCAACGATACCGACTAGATGGAGATGGTTTAGATGCGAGTGCATATACTAAGTGAACACCTGGTGGGGGTGACACTTCCTAACTGCTTCGACACAATATTTAAAAACAAAAGACCAAAAATAATCGGCTCGCAAAATTATTTGGGTTGTTGCAAGCCTGAAAATATGACCACCAAAATCCCCACTGTGGCACTCGTTTAGAACAGATTCAACTTCTTTGTGATTCAATCAAAGATGCAATATATTGTCTACTCCTCAACGATATAGAGTGTGTTCGATGATAAGGTATTTCTTATCTTGGTATCGTATACGTCATTAGTCATCTCTCGAGAGATGCTGAGGGAACTTCAAATTTTGAATATAGACAACAATATATCCATACCATGGGTCTGACAACGAGACAAGGAAAACGTGTTCATATGCAAACAAATCAACATGAATAATATCCTCATATAACCAAGTTAAGTCGGATATTAACTCTGTAAAAACTAGTGATTTCTTGGATTTCGTAGAAGCGAAATTGAGATCAAATTCTTGTAAAATTACAATCCATTTATTGTGTTTTCCTCCTATGATACACCTATTAAGAACGTATTGAAATGGATTGACATCATCAACCATAGTAGTTTTTCAAATCAATATATAGTGTTGCAATCATTGAACTACGTGAATGGCAACCAAAGCTAGATTTTCAACATGAGGATATTAGAGTTTAAGGCTGAATAAGTTTCAACTAAGATAGTAAATGACATGATTACATAGCTCGCCATCCTCTTGAACCAACACCATACCAATCGTCTCTTCAGAAGAGACGATATAAATCAAGTAATATCTATTGTAGTTTGAATACTTTAGCAGAGGCGTTGATACCAAGTCTTTCTTCAAAGCATCGAAGGATTTCTGGGCTCTCTTATCCCAGATAAAAGGAGTGTCCTTATTTAAGAGATGCATGAAACCCTTAGTAATATTGGCATAGTTCACTATAAACTATTGTAAAAAGTTAGATTTCCCCTGTAAACCTTGAAGTTGACGAATATTGCGCGGGGGAGGCAATTGAAGTATTGCCTCAACCTTTAACAGAACCACCATGATCCCAGTCTCAGAGACTAAAAATCCTAGAATTCGACTTGACCTAACGCAAAATATGGATTTATGAGGGTTCAAATGAATGTGGTAATGGTGGAATCCTTCAAAAACTAGTTGAAGGTGTGTAGGGTGATCCACTCTCTTACGGGAGTGAGCAGCGAGATCGTTGATATAGACTTCGACTATATGCTTGAGATTGTGAAATGCGAAGTTCATATCTTGTTGGAAGGTTGCTTCGACATTCTTAAGGTCGAAAGGCATCTTATGGTATGTGAATTTACCCCAAGAAAAAATAAATGTCGTCTTATGTTTGTCCTTAGGCTTAATCTGAATTTGTTTATAACCTAAAAATCCATCCATAAAAGAAAAAAACTTTTCTTCCAACACACTTATCGAGAATATGATCAAGAAAGGGTGTCACGAAGTTGTCTTTGGGACAAGACTTATTAAGGTCACGTAAATACATGCATACACAAATGGTTCATTTCTTTTTATTCATAGGAACAAGATTGGATACCCATTCAGTCAAGGGAATTGGGTAGATAAATCCAACGTTAAGAAGTTTTTCTACCTCTGCCTTAATAGTAGGGGCTTTCCTAGGCTTGACAACTCTGATTTGTTTCCAAACAGGTTTATCATCCGGGTAGGTTTTAATCTCATGTTCAAAAAATAAAGGGTCAATTATGGGCATCTCTTCATATGACCAAGAGAATACATCGTGAAAGTCTTTGAAGAGCTCGGTGTAGATAATAATTTCTTCCGGTGAAAAATCTGCACTGATGTATACATTTTCAATCTTGCCAGGAATATGAGAGATATATATTATGATGGTAGGATATTTACTTGCCATGTTTCCTTCGACATAAATTCCACGCATATCAAGTGGAACTATGGCATGACTTACTATCTCGCTCAAGGTAGATCTAAAATAATATTGTTCGATTCTAGCAAGCTCTGGGAGAAAATAAGAGCGATGGTGCATATCATCTCATGGCCTATTGGAACCATTGTTGGCCTCTACGATTGCTTCATCCAAGGGTAAATTATCATTGAGGAAATA
>JASDQU011026490.1:0-12270 GCA_032191745.1 Picea mariana
ATGGTTACTTTATTAAGTAACCATAAAGAACAAATACCCCTTGCCTAGGATCGATGATCTATTCGATCAGTTGGGAGGTGCGTCTATTTTCTCAAAGATTGACTTGAGGTCAGGACACCATCAAGTCTGAATCAAGGGTGAAGACATCCATAAAACCACTTTCAGGACATGGTATGGTCATTATGAGTTTGTGATAGCGCCATTTGGGTTAACCAATGCCCCTGCCACTTTCATGTGCTTAATGAACAATTTACTCAATAAATTTTTAGATAAATTTGTACTAGTTTTCATTGATGACATACTAATCTACTCTAAGAATAGAGAGGAACATGAAGAGCATCTTAGACTTGTGTTGCAAGTGCTAAGAGAGCATCAAATCTATGCTAAATTAAGCAAATGTGACTTCTTTCAGAAGCAAATACATTACTTGGGACATGTTCTGTCCGAAGAAGGGGTAGCAGTAGATCCTGACAAGATCAGGTCTATCATGGAATGGCCTACCCCAAAGGATGTCTCAGACATCAGATCCTTTATGGGATTGGCGGGATACTATAGAAGATTTATAAAATATTTCTCCAAGATTGGTTGTCCAATCACTACCCTCCAGAAGAAGGGAATTTTTTTTATGTGGACACAACAATGTGAAGAAAGATTTCAAACCTTGAAACATCTACTAACCCATGCACCTGTGTTGAAAATTACTGACCCAGAAGCTGACTTCCTTATGTGCACGGATTCCTGTAAGGAAGGGCTCGGAGGAGTCCTTATGCAAGAAGGAAAGGTGATATGTTATGAATCCTGAAAATTGAATGAACACGAGGTCAATTATGTGACTCATGATCTGGAATTGGCTGCCATAGTGCATGCCTTAAAAATGTGGAGGCATTACCTCTTGGGAAGGAAGTTTGTACTTGTGACGGATCACTGTGGATTGCAGTATTTGTTTGATCAACCCAAGCTCAATGCTAGACAAGCTAGATGGATGGCCCTCCTTAGCGAATTTGATTTTGAAATCATTAAAGGGAAAGAGAATAGGGTGGTCGATGCCCTTAGCAGAAGCATGAGAACAATTCATTTGGAAGCGGTGAGTACCTGTGAGACAGATGTCAAGAACAGAGTCAAAGAGGCACAAGAAACAGATCCCTTCATCTGAAATGTGACCTTATACATACAGCAAGAACCCGCTGGAGAAAAATATGAAGGCTATCAGATAATCGAAGGAGGCCTGCTCACCCATAGAGATAGACTGTACATTCCCAATTGTGATGACTTGAAGAGGTTCATCATGGATGAACTACATAAAAGACCCTACACTGGTCACCCAGGATACCAGAAAATGATCACTGCCACTCGGAAACAATTTTATTGGCCTGGATTGAAGAAGGACATAGCCAAATATTGGCCCAATGCATAGAATGCCAATAGGTTAAAGTAGAACATCGACACCCAGTAGGACTATTACACCATTTACCCATCCCAGAATGGAAATGGGAAACCATCTCCATGGATTTTATCACTGGATTACCGACTTCAACCAAACAGAATGATGTCGTTATGGTGGTGGTGGATAAACTGAGCAAGTATGCTCATTTAATCCCCGTCAAATCGACCTGTAGGGCGATAGATATTCCCCAGATATTCATGAAAGAGGTATTCCGACTGCACGGTATGCCGAGGGAGATAATATCTGATAGAGACACAAAATTTACTTCAAATTTTTGGAAATCACTGATGATGGTTTTAGAGACCAAATTGTTGTTTAGTACCGCCTATCACCCTCAAACCGATGGACAGATAGAAAGAGTAAATCAGATATTAGAGGATATGTTAAGAATGCATGTAATGCATCAACCCAGGAAATGGGAAGACTACCTGCCATTGGTAGAATTTTCCTACAACAACGACTATCAAGCGTCCTTAAAGATGAGTCCCTTCGAGGTTCTCTATGGTAGACAGTGTAATACTCCAGTCAGCTGGAGTAACCCTGTAAACAGGATTTCTATTAGACCCGATATGTTGAAAGAGATGGAATAGTAAGTAACTCAGATAAAACAAAATCTGAAGGTCGCTCAGAACCGAGAGAAAAGTTATGCTGATCAAAAGAGAACTCCAAGAGAGTTCAAAATGGGAGACCATGCATATCTCAGAATTAAGCCTAGAAGGAGGTCCCTGAAAATGGGACCTTGTGCCAAATTCGTACCTCAGTATTGTGGACCCTTTGAGGTTCTAGATAGAGTTGGACCTGTAGCCTATCGGCTAGCACTTCCTCCCACAGTAAAAGCACATAATGTTTTCCATGTTTCATTATTGAAGAAATATGTACATGATACTAATCATATAATTGACTGGTCTGTGATCTAGGTGGAACCGGAGGGAGAATTTCTACCAGAACCCCAATGCATACTGGACAGAAAGGAAACCCCACTCTAGAACAGAACCATTGCATAGGTCAAGGTGCAGTGGAAACATTTTGGCCTAGATGAGGCTACATGGGAAATGGAGGATGCCATGAGACATGCATATCCAATTTTGTTTACTTATGTACATGCAATTCATATCAGTAGCTAAGAACATCGAGGACGATGTTCCTTTTAAGGGGGAGGGAATTGTAACACCCTGTTTCGCCCAGCTTGTAAATATAACTGGACTGGCCAAGAACTATGGCAAACTCATAAATATGAATATGTGATGTAAATGGACCTTGAGGAAAAGGTCAATGAATATGAATAACAATTTTAATTTATTGCAGGACTGCTGAGAGGGGATGTGCAGAAAAGAGACCACGATGGCGGTGGAAGGCACCTAAAAAGGTGGCATTAACTTCCACCGACAATTAATACCGTATTTGGACTCCACTGGCCCGGAGAACCAAAAGCGGCTCATTGGCCCCAAATTTAATGTCTTGCAGGCTGGTAGGCGGACGGCTTGATGAGGGATGGGATGGTGAACCACCCGTCCGTAGAGCCGTCAGGCCTGACCGGCACGAGGGTAATCGTGCCACACAGAACCTCGCAAGAGGATGCGTATGGCAGAAGCGATTGGAAAGGGGGCAGACGCGAGGGGAACTCTGGCATTACGCAGAGTGAGTGATAGCAGAGAGGAAGGATTGCAACCTTCGATCCTGGTCACTGGCAGACAAAGAGACGCAGTCTTAGAGCATCGTGGTCTCATCTTGGGGGTGGCTAGTGGTAAATCCGTTGGGAGTCGCTACGCCTACGGTTGGGTGGAAACGAGCACCCCTCTCAGCAGTTGCACCCACTTCTGGTGTTATTTCTGATAAGTATTTTACATATTGCATCTTGAAATTCATATACTGATATATATATACTCATAGAACTGTGAAATTGTGAATGATTTCAGTGTAAGAATGTCTGTGCAGTGTTTTGATAATAATTAATAGACATATGCTTATAATAGAGGAAGCCATGCATGACTTACGTTGATAAAATGAATCTAATTATGCCTAGGTTGAACTAAGTTAGGCTTCCATCCCATTCTCGGGAAGCTGTTTACCCTTATCTGTCCCCGGGAATGCCCCGGTATAGATCTCTTTACAAAGATTCTCTCCTTGGAAAGGTTTACCAAGAACTTGGAAAAAGGACTTGAAGGTGCAAGTCTTAATAACCCTGTACGAGGAGGAATGACCCTCTTAAGATTTCGAAGTAGCAGCGTAAGAATAAGTAACGAATAGATGGATGAGATTCTGTCGGAAGACCCATGGTCATTCATGACCGTCAGATTGATAAAAGTAACAAGGGCGTTACATACCTTGCCCCTTTTTCTCTCTCTATCTTCGTAAATAGCGATGAAATTGGGATCGTAGACCCCCCCCCAAGGTCCATGAGAACATTTGGACCGTTGATCTTTCGACATCCATGAAGTAGTGGAAGAGTGTGCATAGTGGGATAGATCTGAGCCGTCATATTTTGAGCAGATAGCCGTCAGCCGTTGGATCGGGAGAAGATGCCCGGAGTTTACTGTCTGGAGTGTGCGCAGAAGAAGAGATCTGGACCGTCGGATCTGGGTCCAAATACCCGACAACCATCGGATCTGTTAGGAGTTGCGTAGGAGTTAAACTCTCATAGGCAGAGGTAAAATCCCGGGGTCATCGGGATATCGACGTTTGTGAAATCGGGAGTCACGAGGACAAGAAAATCGAGACACTTCAAGTCTCGAAACGCTGGGAAGATCTGGACTGTCCATTGGTGGAAACACGTGGCAGAGATCGAAGCATCGGGAGTCGGGATATCGGCATTCCCATGGACAAGGGATAGGGGAAGTCCATAGTGAAAACCTCGACACAAATCCGAGCCGTCTGTTGGGGGAGATAGGTGTCATAAATTTGAAGAGAGTCGAGATATTTGGCATCGGGAAATCGGGGTTCCTGAGGTCAAAAGAATTGGGACATCACAAGTCTCGAAATCCCAGAGAAATCAGGACCATCCATCAGAGGAGGACGCATGGCAGCAATCGGTGCCACCGGGGAAAGTCCCGACAGGAAGTTGTTGATCGGCGTTTGGGTCATCGGGATATTGGGGATCCTGGTGACAAAGTGTTTATGCAGGATGGAATTGCAAATTCTGAAACCCCGATGAGTGGAAGCCAGCTGTCAGCACAACAGACAAGGAAGGAGGCACCATTGTGTGGGCCAGCTGTCAACATGGAAGAGAATCGGGATTTGAGGGATCGACAGTGCCGTAGGCAAATGTTCTTCGACATTTGAAACCCCGAACCCTGAGTGAGATCAGGGACCATTGATCCATTAGACGATCATGACCGTTGATTAAGCTAAAGGCGGACAGGAGTTTCTAGTTGTCAGCATAGCGGGGAGTCAGGATTCGAGGGATCGTGAATCCTGAGGACGATTTCACCTTGGCCTTGGAAACCCCGTAGCCTCGATAGGTGATATGACTGCGGTCCTATAGAGGAGGTCATGTGGACCAAGAGTCTAGCTTGGAGGGCTAACGGACATTGGAGCTCATCGGGAATTTGAAACCCAAACTCTGAAAGGAGGTAAGACTGCGGTCACGGGTATAATGGTCATATGGGCCAGGAGCCTAGCCAGGGAAGCTAGTGCGTAAAGAGCACATCGGGATTCGAGGAATCACGAATCCTGAGGACAAGTTCATTTTAACACTTGGAAGTCCAACACCCCAATAGGAGGATATAAGGTTGTGGTCTTATGAGAGCGGTCATATGGACCAGAGGGCATAGCCAGGAGGGGCTAAGTCCGGAAGAGAGGTCGTCAGAGATCAGGGAATCAAGAGCATGGGAACCCTCGACAAAGGAAAGGACGAAACCCCAAAAAACCGAAATTATTATTAGGGAAAGACCATGGTTATGTGCAGAGAGCCGGGTAGGTAAATGAAAGGCCTGTGGATCGGGGATTGACATTTTTGCTGCTACAAGCTTCGGGGATTCTCATTATTGAGAAATCAACGAAAAAATTTGATTTTTGTTAGGGGGTATGTTACACACACCCCTAACATAGGGTTTTGGTGACCTCAATATTTGTTGCAATGCCCAGTTGTGTAGGTAAAGTTTGCAAAGGAGATTTCTCATTTTAGGGGTGATATCAAAATTCAATTCACAAAATTTCCAAGTGTTTTGGAAATCCATCTTTATAAGAGATATGTATCATTCAATGTTAAATTTGTACCATTGATCTTTCAAGTATAAAGCATAGACCCTAGCAAGTGGTCTATGTGCCAACATTTTGTAAGCTTGTTCAACAATCTCCTCACATACATATGTTAATCTTGCAATTTCCTAATCCTTTTTTGTAGTTTCTTGCATTTGTTTTACCAGGTCAATTTTTATCTTGGTATTTTCATTACTGAGGACTTCTAAATTTTCATTAAAATCTATTGAGGTTAAAGAAAATTTATCTTCCAGTAAAGTGATTACTTGGTTATGCTCAATGACAAAAACAAAGTTCTCACCTTTTTATTCTTCTTATTTCTTCCATTGCTACTTCACCTTGAGCAATCAACAACTGTCTCATCAAAACATTAAATGAATTTGTGGCCACAATGTGTGTTAGAATCCTCTTTTGTAGCCTATTCAAACCATATCTCCTTATCCTCTTCGAAATATGCTCAATAACATAGCTACTCTCTTCATGTATCACAAGTGTCTTTTGATCAACAAGGTTGTTGATTTCTTCTTTTCCTTTAACAATTGGAACCCCTAACAGGGTGGCAAGATCTTCTTGCTATGTAGAATCTAGAATATCAAATGGCTCCTTAGCTTGGGATAAGGTATTTTCCTTTGCAGCCCTAGAAATATTTGATTCTAGTTCCTAATCTATTAAGGAGATATCCTCCTACTCCTTCTTCACACTCTGTTACTTCTTATGCAATAGTTGACATAGGCTCTGTAGCATCCATGGATTCTTCACCTACTAGTGTTGGCACATGTTCTAAAGCATCTGATGAGTCTTCAATACATGGTTTTGATGCTACATTTTCTTCAGGATGGATAATGAACATGTCCCATGTGACATATAGTTGTATTCTTCATAATTCATCGAAAACAAATAGCTTAATCAACCCATGGTGTGCTACAACTACTTATGCTTTCGATTGGACTTCTATATCCATCCTTTGGACCAACTTCATTAAGTAATATGGAATGCCAATGATCCTCCAATGTCTCTAATGTTCCAAGATCTTAAAATGTTGTGCCAACCTAAAAACCTCGAATTACTGTTGGTGCAATTATTTGCATAATATATTACCAAACATAAATTATTAACTGGGATTCGTAATCAAAAGAGTTGATGCACTATATGTGCCAATAACAGATAGGTTCCTATGTCTGATGAGTATAGTTCAATCAATAAAACCATATAAAAACCAATACTCTGTTTTCACACTTCAAAGATAACACTCTTCACACAATTCAGAAATTAGAAAGAAAAGCTTGCAATCATGCACTCAAAAGATTTTGCACAGATAATGCCTTGCCCATTTACAAGCTCATGAAGTGGAAAGATGGACTTTGAATTAGTTATCTGTAGCTTCTACTCTTAACAACAACTAGCAATCAAATCTAGGCGCACTTCAACAATACAACTCCAAACTTAGAAGAGAGAAATGATAACAAAACTTCTCAAGCAAATAGTGAATCGAAAGGTTCTTGCTTAGATAACAAGTATCTTCATTAGAGGCTCATGAAATGAAGAGATGAACTCAGACATTGTTCCCTGTAGTAATTAAACTAACAAGTGGGATGCTCCATTAAAGCTCATGTATGGTGAAATATGGAGATCCAATTGTTCCTGCATTACCACACTTCGCAACAAATTCGAATAGTGAAATCAAACAAAATAACATGAAATCAAAATAACAAATACATGAAATGAAAATCTACACTAACAATTTACAATAAGCTTACCAAGATGGATCGGTGGCCATTGCCGACGTCAACATGGAATCTTTTAGATCACCAGATGTTAACTTCTAAGAGAGACAAAATCACTGAATTCAATCTTCCATTGATCTCCAACAAGTAGGTTTACAAAAAGAGTCTTTTCATGAATCCACTCTACATCATAACAATTCTCCTTCAAGAACCATTCTTACATAATGATAATTCTCCTCTAATTAGACCTATGAGGTCTTATTTATACATAAAATCCATGGAGGAATGGATGAAACTGAATCCCCAAACTAAGAAAACAATTTTTACAATTTTAGGATAAATCCCCAAAATATGTATTTTTTAACAATTTGGGCAGAATCGAGTTATTCCCCCGCCCATATCTCCCAAACCAATTCTACTTTTGAAAAACGGCCCTCATTTCACTTAATTTATCACATTCTAGACAAAACCCATGTCTTATAATTTCTAGATCGGATACCATATGCCCGGAAATCGAGGTTCAAGTTGGCAGTTTGAGTTTTTTTGATAATTTTGGCAGAATCATCCCCCCTGGGCTGGAGGTCCACACATGCGATATGGGTGAATTATGATCCATGTTTCCTCATGAAAACATCATTATGGACAAAACCCATGTGCCCGATTTTCCTCTAGAATCTTTCCAAAATTTTAAATTATTTCTAGTACCGGATTAGCATAGGCTGGTACTGGAATAGGTGGAGCCTTGGTACCAGAATAGACTAGGTATCGGATCATGCTTCTTAAGAGTCAAAGTGATTAGTATCATACATAATAAATCATTTAATCGAATTAACTCAATAAAACTAAACAAATCATGCTTTAATCATAAGATACCTCTTATGCACGTGAACAAGGTCATCGAGTGTATTATGGAGGAAACAGTCAATTAGATACACATATCATAGGTAAAATAGGCTTAGATAAGGGGGTAATATAGGGAATTAGAATTTTCAAAATGGAGACTCAACATTCCCCCATGCTTAAGTCATTGCATGTCCTCATGCAACAATGATCTTCAAAATTTCACAATTGATGATACTCCTCACTCGATCAAGCATTCCCTAAAGTTAAGTCTTATCCAATCTATTTTCAATCAAAGTTAGGAGAAAGGGATGGATGTGACTCTAATACGATTATAGGATAGTGGCCAAGATTTTTCATAATGACTTTGACTAATAGGCCCCCCTGGCTAGATTACCTTTAAAACAAAAGTGATATAAGCATAGTTTAGATATCATTTGAAGAGAGGAACACATAAAAGAATACATCCCAAGATGATTAACTCGTTTCAGATCCAATTTTTTAGAGATGAATCTCTTCTTGTTTAGGTAAGGTGAATTACACATACTAAGGGTCCCACTTCTCGTGCAAACCTATTTTTTTAAAGATAGGACTCTAAAGTGGATACTTGAAGGTTCTAAAGAACATCATTCGAGAGATATAAAGGTAATCTCCTAGCCTTGATTTGATAATGATTACTTCAGAATGATACCCAAGGTTTTATGTTCAGTTTTAAGTGTGCCACTTTATGTTTTTCAACTCTCTTTACCCAGCATAGCCCCGTTGCCAGTAGGCCTGTTTAGTACCCCGACGAGTTTACCTTAGTACCATACAAGCATGGCTCGGCTACCAGCAGGCCTGTTCAATACCCCGACGGGTTTACTTGTACTTCCTGATACTTCCTTTTTATTATATTACTCAAAATATTTAGAATAATGTATACTGTTCATTGATATTTTTTAGAGTATAAGGAAGGCAGGTGGTACGAGAGTGTTTTAGATTTATTAGGAACATAATTAATTGTTTGCAATTATCCCAAGGGTGACATCATCCACATTCAACTTAAATCTCATCTATTCAATGTATAATGGAACATCTCGGATAATGACTAAGAGGTCCCTCTAGTTAATCCTATTAGGGTTCTCATGAAAGTTCATTGTGGTTTTGCAAGGGCGGTCCAGCACATGAGGTTTTCATCAATACTTCTCAAGAGAAACTTGTAAAGATAAACTTGGTTAAGAACTTGTTGAATCAACTAGGTTAGTATTATACATAATGGTGTCACCATATTTCAATGGATATTTCAATGAACAATCACTTCTTCAAAATGATGAGGTAATAAGACAAGTGCACCCATTATCATATAGAGATAAATGTGAAAATATCTTCTTAAAGGATAGCAAGGATGATTCATTTAGGGTTGAGTGTAGAAATGTAGGAGGAAGATGTACATGAGAGTAAAAATAATTCAACACAAGACTTAAATGATCCTTGATAGAAAGAGATTAGTCCATACCTCCAATTACCTAAAGTGAAAACAATGTTAAGCACATGACAAAGATCATATCACTTTGGCATTAGTACCAGATAAGTAATGGAGTAGGTTTCTGCAGTATTGGAACAGATAGTATTGGAACAAAGTGACATGATGGATGATTTTTTCTCATTCATGGCGACAACCACTTCACAAAGGAATTCAGTGATAATATATGAGGAGATGTATATGAGGGCTTGCAAAAGTTTATGGTAGGGAGCATGCAATAATTGAGAGTAACCATATGTTTACTGCATAATTAGTCTAATTCCTTTAGTAAAATGAAAAATGTTGAATTTATATGTCCTAGTACTTAAATCGAGCAGCAAAACTTAAATATATGATTAGAGCTACCAACACCTTATTACCAGTACTGGATTGCCTGAGTACCAGATGGACGCAGGGTTGTGCTTCAGTACCAGAATAGCGCAGAGGCAAACATTGTTTGCAATACCGAATGAACGCAATTATGCATTTACCAGAATAGAATGGTACCAAAATTCTAGAAATGACTATCAAATCCCAGCACTGAACATGTTGATTTGGCCTCGCTGGCGGAAGTTGCAAAAGAATATGAAGGTTTCGACAACCACTCCCCCATGCCTAAGGTTTTGCATGACCTCATGCAAACAATGTGAGATGCTAAAAAGGGCTTCTTAGAGAATTGTGAACACCTGCTAAAAACAAACCAATAGAACTAATTAAAACTGGATTTTTATTCATGCTTAAAAACAAAAAATTTAGGGAAAATGTCAAAGGTTGAATTATTAGCTATGAATAAAATGGTTTGGAATTAGCATTTAGTTTCAACTTTTATTAAAAATATCATTGAATTGATTATCCTTGTGAAATAGTGGTCTTAAAATAGATAGGTAAATATAAAGCATGAATGCATCATTTTTAACAACTTTAAGGAAAAAGAAGAATTTTCAAGAAATAGGTCATGAAGCACTCCCTTAAGTGTTATATTTCATTGACAAGGATGCCTTCTCCACTTTTGAAACCCTTCCAGTATCATGTGTGCATTCGGAGGATGAAGAGATTCCCTTCTCATAAGATTTCAAACAAAATCATCATAACTTTTAAGAAGAAATCTACTATAGGAACAAAAGATCTTAAATTGATTGTTTTATTAGCTTTTGACATTCCCATTTATGAAAAGTATGAAAGATAGGTTGCATTGTACTTATGTGCAACATTTATTTATTTATTTACCTATCCTACTCTAATTGAACAAAATAAAATGTCCTTCAAGTATAGGAATACTTCCAGTGAAGCCATGTACGTAACAGGGTTAGAAATATATCCATACTCAGGTTTAAAAGATAAATTTTAATGCATACCAGAGTATGAAGGACCAGTTGCTTTGATGATGAGATCAAACAACAAATAAAAGAGTGGTGTGACCTAATAACTAATTGAAACCATATTTAAATAGGATCACTATATTCTTGTTTCTCTTCTTTGTTTAGGTCACACTGAATGTCCTCCTCTACTATGCTATGCAGATTATCCTCTTCAAGATGATTGGTCTTTGGAGTACATACAAGATCTATTGAGAGGCATGATAAGGACTCCTCAATCTCAGGTTCCACTAGTTTCTCTCCATTGAATTCTATCCATGATTCTTTATTCTCCTTAACAAATTGACAAGAGGAATCTGACGAGACTTCCAACTCTTCATGTGGAGAGACAACTAGATTCTTGATTGATGTGAAGATATGCTCTTCCTGAGAGGCGGATATCCCAGTTGCTTCCAGAATGTGAGAAAGTTCTTGGAGGAACATTCTTCAATCTCTTTATCATCCTTGAATTACTCCAGGTGGTTGATGATCCCTATTTCGCAACATAGATTAGTACTCGGGGGGTTCTTATAGCACCCCAAACATGATTTATCATTAAAGATCTAAATTTTAAAACTATTTGCAAAATAAAAACACACCAAACTTGATAGGTCATCCATAAAACCAATCCAAAACCATTAAATAAATCTGATTCTAATACTACCTATTACTGTTTACAACTCCCCGACAACGACGCCAAAATGTTGGTGCAATTATTTGAATAATATATTACCAAACATAAATTATCAATCGGGATTCGTAAACAAAAGAGTTGATGCACTATATGTGCCAATAACAGATAGGTTCCTATGTCTGATGAGTATAGTTCAATCAAGAAAACCATATAAAAACCAATACTCTGTTTTCAAACTTCAAATATAACAATCTTCACACAATTCAGAAATTAGAAAGCAAAACTTGCAATCATGCACTCAAAAGATTTTGCACAGATAATGCCGTGCCCATTTACAAGCTCATGAAGTGGAAAGATGGACTTTGAATTAGTTATCTGTAGCTTCTACTCTTAACAAAAACTGGCAATCAAATCTAGGCACACTTCAACAATACAACTCCAAACTTAGAAGAGAGAAATGATAACAAAACTTCTCAACCAAACAGTGAATTGAAAGGTTCTTGCTTAGATAATAAGTATGTTCATTAGAGGCTCATGAAATGAAGAGATGAACTTAGATCTTCTTCCCTGTAGCA
>JASDQU011026490.1:12713-32001 GCA_032191745.1 Picea mariana
TCCATGGAGGAATGGATGAAACTGAATCCCCAAACTAAGAAAACAATTTTTACAATTTTAGGATAAATCCCAAAAATTTGTTTTCTAACAATTTGGGCAGATTCGAGTTATTCCCCCACCCATATCTCTCAAACCAATTCTAATTTTGAAAAATGGTCCAAATTATACTCAATTTATCATATTCTAGACAAAACCCATGTTTTAGAATTTTTAGATCGGATACAATATGCACGAAAATCGAGGCACAAGTTGGCAGTTTGAGTTTTTTTTTTAATTTTGGCAGAATCATTCCCCCTGAGATGGAGGTCCACACGTGTGGTTTGGGTGCATTCTGACACACGTGTCCTCATTAGAACATCGTTCTGGACAAAACCCATGTGCTCGATTTTCTTCTAGAAGCTTTCCAAAATTTTGAATTATTTCTAGTACTGGATTAGCACAGGCTGGTACCGGAATAGGTTGAGCCTTAGTACCGGAATAGACTGAGTACCAGATCATGCTGCTTAAGAGTCAAAGTGATTAGTATGATACATAATCAATCATTTAATCGAATTAACTCAATAAAACTAAACAAATCATGTGTTAATCATAAGTTACCTCTTATGCATGTGAACAAGGTCATCGAGTGTATTATGGAGGAAACAATCAATTAGATACACATATCATAGGTAAAATAGGCTTAGATAGGGGGTAATATAGGGCATTAGAAGTGTCAAAATGGAGACTCAACAATTACGATGGCATTTTGTGCAACTGTTGAGAAAACTCTATAGTAATTGCATTAATGTATCTAATGAGTATGTCAAATAATGCCATCCATATTGTTTGTTGGAATATATGCTACACATTAGGAATACTTTGTATTAAATCCATATCTATAGGCTCTCATATGTTCAATGTTCCTCCCATGATTTTTTGTGAACTCCACAGTTGATTTTCACTTCTACAATAACCCACACTTTGTGAAATCTATTGCCTATTTCTTAACACTTTCCTTTCTACTGCATTTGGCCAACATTGTCGATATCCATAGTGATATTATAGGTTGATGATTCACACTTGTTTCTCATTCATGGAAAATATGTTTTAGATTTGTTACTATGGTGGAGGGTTGGTGAATCTTCTGCATCCATAACTGCTCATTATTAGTTACCATTATTCACACATTGTTTATGCAGTGATCAACAATTAATTCAAGTAATAAAGCATCAATACATATGATTAAGCATTTATCAGATTGATGAAGGCATTAAAGCCATTATTTATGTTTTTCACCCAAAAGTAATTCTCTTCATTTCTAATTGTAGTTGTTTCCTTCAAAATTGGTGGCACAGATCGGCCTGTTAGCTGATGAACTGATAGAGTGTTCATACCATCAGTATCAGTCACTCCATAGCCATATTTATAAAACATTAAATCCCTATCGCAATAGGGGTTTCCTTAATAGAAGGCCCTTCCATACAATCTACCTTTTCAGTCAATGTCGGCTCCCAAAACAAAATTGGTAATCTCATCAACATCTACNGAATTCGTGAATTCCCTCGATGGGTTGCTAATTTTACTAGTTTTAAAATTGAAATTGTATGAGCTGACTCCCTTGGCATTATTTGTTTCACTCCTTTAGACTAGCACTTAGGCGTTGTTTGACATTCTGATAATTGTTGTTCAACTATGATTTGGCACTCTTGGATGACATTTCTCCTCAATGACGCCCTGTAATGAACCAACCGTGCCTCTTGACAAATTGGATTTGAGTGTGTGACATAATATTTGTGAAACCATAAAAATCTGTCCTTCCCTTCCAGTGTCCTATTACAACAACAAGTTTCTTACTAGAAAAAACTTTTAATGTGCAGCAATTGTCCACATTTTCTTCATCTTTTAACACAATGATACAACACCCAGGTACTAAATTTGATGGTACTATTCAAAATTCAAGATCTTAAAGGCTGTAAAATACATTGTCCGACATGACAACAACAATTTGAAATCTTCTTTGATGTTTTTAACTTCTTTCTGCCAAAACCGAAGTGAAAGAAACCAATGCCATTCGAGGAGACCACATACAACTGGAGTTTCTGAATATGATTGAACTTCCGATTGGAATTTGTGTGCGAGAGCCAAGCAATTTTGTGTGTAACTGAGGAATCCGTGGGATATTTTGTGTGTTGTTGAGCAACATACCCCGAGTTGCTACTGTTTGATACACTGCATTCTGCACCATAGCCATAATCCCAAGTCTGTTTGATTCACTGCATTCACTGCATTCCTGTGTGAATGGCATAATTTTTTTTTTTTTAAACCCCAACATTGGTTTCTCTAGCGACTAACATGTTCGTTGCTAGTATTGCCAATTGGTCACAAACACCAACGTGTTAGTCGCTAGGGCGACCAACGTGTTAGTCTCTTGTATTTCCATTTGGTCGCAAACTAGGTCACTTGGTCATTCTAGCGACTAAACGATCCTCCTTTGTTTGACCTTTCTAACTGATGGTTTGGTTGCTAGACCGACGAATTTCCTCAGTCACTAGACCAACGAAGATCCATGTGTGGCTGCTATACCAACGAATGAATTTCGATGAAAAAAAAAATCATCTTGGTCACAAAACCAACTCTATGCCGACGAAAATTCGTCTCTACTTCATCGCAAAAATGTTCAAATTTAATAGTGACTGATGAAAAAACATGCCCCTTATGAGCATGAACATGTTGAGGGTTTTGACAAATTGGAAAATCTGGAAGTCCGTGCTAATATGGAAGAAATTTTGCAACTAGCTCAAACACAGCAAGTGGAGGCAACCCTACAACAAGCTCAAGCACAACAAACTCCTCAGAAGCTCATAGTTAAAGTCCCCAAAGTAAGTGTTTACAGCAAGAGAAGTAGTTTAGAGGCCCTGGGCACCAGTGATCAACATAATGCCCCTAATAAGATGAAGATCACACAATCCCCACAGATAGTGGATCTAGAGGAGGAAGAGCCTAAAGAACAAGTGAATATGGATATGGTGGAGAGTGGCACCAACACTGTAGAGGTTGAGAAAGGAAGCAAGCTCCAAAGTGAAGGAATCTCAATAACTTTCAGCAGCGAAAGGCACATCTTTGATAAGACATCTATAGCAGCTTATGATCTCGCAAAACAATATGCTGAGAAAGGAAACTTGGATATGGGTGAAATGAGGGATTTAGTCCCTGAAGTGGAAAATATTTCTTAGCACAAGTCTTCTATGTTCACAGTGAAAGATATAGAGAAGAGAACCTTTAATATAGAAGTTGCAGACAAAGACAAGGTATCTGAGATAAGGATAAAGTATGACAACATTAGTGCTCTAGACAAAGTAAAATTCCATAGAAATACCAGTGATATGTTGTATTCAAATTACTTGGGTCTAATCTTGAAGAATTCAAAGCTGTCATCTTATGCAATAAAGTTGGAAGGGCAGTTGACGTAAGAAAAGGCATCCAACAGAGATTGGCAAATTCAGGTCAAGAGGTTGGAATATGAAGGCCCTCAAGGGGTGAAATCCTCATTAGATGAAAAGGACAAACTTATTTAAAGCTTAAAGAAAAAAATGAAAATTTCTGTCATAGAGCATCCACAAGCAGCAGAACTGTTTTCTCTAGAGCAGGAAAAATAATCATTTCTACAAGAGGCATTGAACTACCAAGCTAGGGTATTATAGCTAGAACAAGAAAAGGTGAATTGGACACAAGGACAGACAAAATTACTAAACATGGTTGTAGTTGTACCTTCTACTGTAGAAGTTGGGCCAAGCACTGAAGTACTTGTTCAGGATATGTCACAAGTTATCCTGAAGGTGGGAGAAATCAAGGGGTTAAAGGGAGACATAGAGAAATTGAAACAGGAAATGAAAGAAAAGGATGAAAGGATGGCTCAATTTCAAAAGGAGAATCAATTTTTGCAGGAGAAGATAGACAAGATAAAAATAAGATTGAGGGGCAAAGGACTGTTGAAAGGAGCCAAACAAATTATCTGGTATTCTATAGTTGCTGAGGCTGCCAAGTTCAAATTGTATTTAAACTTCATCAATGATAAATACAGCATGGCCATCACAGCAAGAAGTAGGTGCACTATTGTAAATGAGGCCCTAGCAAACAAACCATTAGAGTGGGCCCAAAATTCCATAGACCTGCTAAACTCCATCCCTACTGTAGAACTTTGGACCTATAACATACCCGACCACCCAGAGGCTAGTCTACACCACTTAAACAGGCTGCAACACACCCAACCACCCACATGCTAGGCATGTTGCAATCCCAAGACTCAGTTCTCTGATCTCTAATTCGAACAAAAAGGGCTTATCAACAATGTTAGAAGCATGCACACCACATGCATAAGACAAGATCCATGTCACAGCATAAAAGAGATAAACAATGTGCCATGCACAACAAATAACCAACAAACAGGAACATTAGAATACATATCTCAAAGATAATTAAATACACAGTGGAATACATTAAACAGAAAACACAGAGAGCAGTTATATTTTCAAGTAAATATTCACCAACTGGCTGCAGACCAAAGAAGGTCCTCCCAACCATAGACATTGTTGTTCATTTACTCTCAACAACGGGTCACCCCTAAGCCAGGGCTATGAATCCACAAGGATGGGTCCCAGGCCAAGTCTAAATACACAGTAGTCGGCTAAGTAGCTCTCAGGTTTCTCAACCTCACAACAATCCTAATTTTCAGCTCTCTTTCCCACTCATTCTGCACAACCCCAAGAGATGAACACCTTTCTCTACCATGTAGTCCCTAAGGTTGTTCCATTTCTCTCCAGGGCTACAATGCTACTAGTCAGAAAATATCCCTACTGAAAATTCCAAGGACTCTCATATGTGGGCAATTCCATCCGAACTGTCATCAAGTTCATGCACATAGGCATCCATTCCCTCCATGAATGATTAGTAAATCATTACAGCCATTCAACGATGGCTCTCCTCTTCTTTCCATTTGTTTCCATGCTCAACCCAAGAGCACACGAACTAGTAGTAGTGAGTGAAGAGGAAGAAGAATGAGTGAACCAGTGAGAAGAGGATGAACCAAGGGAAGAACGACCCCAAAAAATCCCCAAAGGGATGTTTAAATAATTACATGAAGACAAGAGCCACATGGCCTCCCTCCCAAGAAGCTCATGTAACCCCCTCTTCTCCATAAAATCAATTATGGGTAAATAAAATAATAATAACAAGACTTAGCCCCTCAAGCCCCCTCTCTTGTGAAATCATAGCCCCCTATCTCTTTTGTCCTTGTCGGTCTTGTAGCCAACGGTGTATTTTATTAATGTATAGGAAGTGTTACATTTCCTAGGCACTCTAGCCCATTTTCAACTTTACCGTCTCACCAGCCTAAGTCATATTTATATAATACATTATAGTTTAGAAGGGTTAGAACCAGGATGTTACAATACCATTTGGGTCAAATATAGAACTACATTGACCATCTAGGCTAGGAATGTCATTGTCAAACATAACCTGCTAAAATCAGTCCAAACTAAGGCCATACATTTGGAGCAAAGTGTACAAGAATTCAAGGATTTGTTTGAAGAATTGTTCATTAAAGGACTCCCACCATTTTGGGATGGAAAAGGAAAATTATATGATCATGAGGAATACAAATCTCACCTTAATCAATGTATAATGGATCACTCCAAGTTTGAAAACCTGGAGGAAAACTTGAAAGGAGCAACCCTAGTTGAACAGTTGATTATAGATTTTGAGATTTTGAATTAGTTCAAAATAGTGAATATTGGACTACCAGTCATGACATATGCCTCTTGCATTGACCTGGAGATCCTAATCAAAGAAATGATGGACTATGATATCCCTTCTGACTTGAAATGGAAGGAGATAGTGCGGCTGGGTAAAACAAAGTGCAGTTTTCCAGGATCCAAGAGATGATATCCAGGTGTCACCAAATATGGCAGATCAGACAGAAGACCAAAATAGAACAAGTGGCAAAAGAAGAAGTTGAAGCATCAATGGAATCGACAGTTGGATCATAAAATGTTCTTCCATTAATCATTGTAATCAATTCCCATACCGAAACTGTCAGTTGTAATTATTGTAATCAGTTTTAGAAGTTGAAATGTTTCAGTTCAGCTATTGTAATCAATTTATAACTAAAGGAACTCGAAATGTATAAATATTAGAAGTTCCAAATGTATTAATGTTGGAAGAAGTGCAAGGGCACCTTTTTAGTTGTTCGGAACTCAATTGCAATTTTCTGGAGCTGAATTGAATACATATGCAGAATCCTTTGTAGTCTCTATGAAAAGATTCTAATGGTGGTGATATGAGTTTTGTCTTCTCTCATTGTATGTATTTCCTGTGTTTCTAATTTCATTCACACTGTCTTCTGTTTAAATTGGATAGTTTAAAGGCCCAGAATTTGTCTTGTGATGCTCTTAGCTTAAGCAATTTAAATTGTGTTAATTTATTCCTAACTAATTCAGAATTTATTTCATTAATGCTCGGATGCAGTTACTTGTTTTCTTCTCCTTCTTACACTCTAAAAACTACAATTTATAACTTAGATATATTGCCTCACTTAGCCTTTATCCTCTGGAGAGTCCTACTGGCCAGTATATTTTTTCATTCATTTTCAGAATTTTAACTCCATAGCCCTAAGTGTCCCTACCCTTCCTTGCCAGGAAATTTATAAAAACCCCCCAAAACAACAAACCTAGCCATTGATTGACAAATAAAAACCAAGTGAGATGAGAGAGTCCTCTCTGAGCTGAGTCGGCTAGTACCTAGCTCTAAAGTTGGTGTGTAGGTTACCTTCATCATTTGTTTACCAACTAAACAAATTTACAGAGTGCTAACATTTTGGCGTCGTTGTCGAGGATCGAAAGTGAAATATTCCCTGGGAAAAGAATGAATTAAATATTTATATTTGATTCTTGAGGGTGGCAGGGAATCAAACACCTTATTGGTTGAGACTAAAGTTACTCTGGTGACTCCATTACAAAGAGACCAGTAGCACAAAGTAGTTTGAGCTAGAAATCCTGGCTCCCAAGAGAATTCACACCAGGAGAAACCCAGACCCAGAAGCAGTGATCCTTGTGTATGATCCTGAGAAGATTGTACACAAAAGAAAAGAAAAGAGAAAAAGCCTAGTTTTTTGTTTATATGGATATCTATCCTTGCCCAAAGATGGACTAATGAGCATTGAAGACCTTGATTTTGATGTGAAATTTGAGCAAACTCTATTCAGAACTAAATCTGAGTATTGTTTGAACTAGATCATATTTGATAAGAAAAGGTTCCAGGATTTAATTTTAGTTGCCTCTACCAAACCGATTGTGATTCATACTCAGAACCAAAAGCCACTTCAATTCCTTACAACAACCATGGCAGTTAGGTTTTCCCCTCTTTTTCTACCTACTCAGTTACATGATCTGCCCTGGGAGTATAATCTAAGGATTAATTTATATGATGTTGAAGTAAATATGTTAGCAGAAAATCATCTAGACGAGTTCAATGATTTTATAGACTTATAAGAAGTAGACTTTGAGGATGCAAAAATGAGGTTGTTTTCACAAGGTCTTGCAGGAGAAGTCGAAAAGTGGTTCAGATCCCTCCCAACAGCCAGTATCATAAATTTTGAAGCCTTTGAAACAAATTTTCTTGCAAATTGGGGTAACAAGAAAAACCCCCTTTAGTTGTTAACTCAATATAGCAACATGAGAAGGTCACCTAATGAAACAGTGTAGGAGTTTTCAGCCATATTTATAAAGGTATATAATTTAATTCCTACTGAAGTAAAACCCCCTCCTATAGCTGCTCAACTTAGATATGTTGATTCCTTTGAAAGCGATTTTGCTTTGTTGTTTAGGGAAAGAATATCTACTTCATTAGATGATATGATGAATGATGCAATAGAAGTTGAAGTAAATCTGATGGCTTCAGGAAAGATCAAATCTAACTCTGACAAGGACATGAACAAGATTCAATATAAGGCATGGCCTTCAACCTCACAAACATCAGAAGAAAGGTTTGAAACGATGATCAAGACTATGGAGAAACTGATGGAGAGACTGGATTTAGATAATAATCCTAGCACCAGAGAACAGGCGGATGTTCCACCTAGGAATTAGAGAAGACCAGCAATCCCACAAATCAAGCAAAGAGATCAGAGGAACCAGGGAGATGACAAAATAAGACCTCATTTTCAAAATAATTATGTAAATGAGGATTATGATGAAAATTTTGAAGACAATATGCATTGTTGTGATGGTAATGAAATAGAGTTATTTTTGAATAAAGACGAACATGACTAGTTCATGGATGCTAATGAAATATTCATGCAGGAAAATGATGAGAGGTTGTCATTAGAAAGAGAAGATTACCAAACAAGGTTGCAGAATGCCATCATGCAATTCCAGAAACAATACAATCTTCAAAACAAAAAGGTGCTTGCAAATCCTCCAAAGGGAAATCTTACCAAAGAAGCTCAGAATAACATACCTTCCTCAAGTCATCCTAAAAAGGAATCTGCTACAAAAGACGTTATGGACAAAGGAAAGCTGAAGGAAGAACCCAAGAATAAAGTACATGAAACAAGAAAGGAGACAGACATCAAAGAGGTAGAGAAAACCTTATCCTCCTTTAATTTTGAGAGTGATATGGCCAAGATTAAAATCTATGTACCATTCAACAAGTTGATAACGAATAGTGAATATAGAAATCAAATCATCAAAATGCTCAAGATGGAACAAACTTCTGACACTTTGAACATACAAGATGATCTTCCTGCCATCTTATTTGGTCCACGTGTAGAGGAAAGTAGTGATGTTGAAGAGGTCCCCCCTTTCTATGTCAGCCTAAAAATCCATGATATGACTCTGCACAATGCCATATTGGATTCAGGAGCATCCCATAACCTGGTGCCCAAGGTGGTCATGGACCAATTGGGCGTGGACATCACAAGGCCTTACAAAGATATTTTCTCTTTTGATTAATGGAAGGTGAAGTGTCTAGGCCTAATCAAAGATCTGGTAGTATCTTTGTCTCAAATTCCACCAAAGAATATGGTCATGGATGTAGTGATTGATGATATTCCTCCCAAGTTTGGCGTGTTGTTATCTAGGTCATGGGATGCAAAGTTGAAAGGAACTCTACAAATGGATATGTCATACGCCACTATCACTGTCTACAGATGGATATGTCATACGCTTGATCCTGAGGGGAAAATGAGCAAGTGGATAGTTGTGTTGTTTGAATATGACCTTGAGATTAAATCTACAAATTTGATCAAGGGGAAGGGACTTGCAAAGCTGATGGCACAGACAAATTGTGAGCTCTTGGGAATAAATTTCATTGTTGACTTGTTGACAGATTCAGAGGAAGAAAGGACCCCTCAGGTATCCCAAAAATTCCCTGACTCCCCATGGTATGCAGATAACATTTATGTGTTGAAAAATTTGCAGGCTCCTCCTGAATTGAGTAAAACCAAGGCCATGTTATTAAATCTTAAAGAAGAAAAGTTTGTATTGTAAATCAATCCCTGTATTGGAAGGATCCTAGAGGAATCTTGTTGAGTTGTTTGCTGGAGGAAGAAGTAGAGAAGACCATCAGAGAATTCCATAAAGGTGACTATGGAGGACACCATTATTGGAAAACTATTGTGCACAAGATATTGAGGGTTGGGTTCTATTGGAATAGCATTTTTTTGTATGTCTACAAAGAGGTTTCAAGCTGTCATGACTACCAAAGTTTTTATGGGAAGAGAAAATTGCATCCTTTTCCCTTGAATCCCATCTCCGTTGAAGCACCTTTTAGACAATGGGGCCTTGATTTCATGGGAGAAATTCATCCACAATCCTCATCTTAGCACAAGTGGATATTGACAGCCACATATTACTTCACCAAGTAGATTGAAGTAGTTCCCACCAGGCAGGCCAGAGATGTTATTATCATTCAATTTTTGGAGAACAATATTTTTTCCAGGTTTGGGTGTCCAATCAAAATCATTACAGACAATGCAGAAGCATTTAAGTCCAAGAAGATGGAGAAATTTTGCAGTGACTACAATATAAATCTTGGCCACTTCACATCTTATTACCTTCAAGGTAATAGTTTGGTTGAGTCGTCCAATAAGAGATTAACCAGAATTATCAAAAAGTTGTTGCAAGATAACAAAAAAGCTTGGCACAAAAATTGCATACATGCAATATGGGCTGACAGGATCACTACAAAAATATCTATTTCCACTTCACCCTTCCATATTGTTTATGGCACAGAGGAAATTTTTCCTACTACATTAGGATTTCTAGTGATGGGGTTGTTACAGGAGCAGGATGATGAAATAGATGCCACTCGAAGGAGAACAGATGAACTAATCAATGTCCAACAAACAAAAGAAAAGGCCTTCAACAATACTCAGCTGCACCATGATAGGATTAAAAATGATTTTGACAGGCATACCAAGGAAGATAATTTCAAAGTGGGAGACTTTGTATTGAGATGGGATGCCAGAAATGAAGACAGAGGAAAGCATGGGAAATTTGATCATCTATGGCTAGGACCTTTCAAAATTGTATTATACCATGGAAATAATGTCTATCTGATATAGGAAAGTAATGGATATATTGTTGGAGGAGGACCTGTGAATGGAAGGTTTCTCAAACGTTATATTGTTTAAAGGAACTATCACCCTTTCCATTGATTGTATATAACCATTTTGTTTTTCAGTTGAAGAAGTTGGAACTAAATCAATAGAAATTGAAGCCCGAAGCGAAGGCGCTATGTTATGCGGAGTAAATTTTGAGTTTTTTTTGGCAAATTTTGTTGCAGGAGTAAATTACATCCCAATGGGTAGGCAATCGGTCTTCCATTCTTTGTTACCTCATAGGGAGGATATCATCCCTAGTTGGAGCCCATGTTATCACCATAAAAATGTCTGTGTGAAATCTAGTTTTCAAGACTTAGTGAGGTGATAAACTGATTTGGATGTGTGAAAAACTAGAGGAAAGGGCCAATTCTAGCAGGAGGAGGCTAAATCTGGTAGTAGCACGAAGTTGATGGGACCCGATAGGTCGCATATCGCAAGAACTCCAGATCAACGGTCAAGGATATTTTGGGGGGAGAAGTTGCACGGAGGATAATTTTTGAAGGCGGGCCAAAAAATAAACCACGATTTTCGGTCAGGACCATGTGGCGCCACTGGGTGCACTTTGGAGCGAGAAGCGGGTTTCCCCAAACCACTCCCTCACACCCCCGAAATCGGAAAAGTATATAAAGGGGTCAATTGTTGTTTATTTTATTATTTTTCAAAAACATTGGAACGTTTGAAAGTTGGCTCGACCACTCCATTCAACTGAAGCTCAACCGTGCACCAAGATCACGCCTTTTTCGCTCATTTCAAGGTATTTTTTCATCGCCGCCATGGACCCTATCATAATTTTAGTGATAGAGAAAGGCCCTGTTGTTGAGAAAAAGATATGAAATGATATTACTCAAGCATTTTCATAGTTGGCTAAATAAATAGACAATAATATCACACTATTTTTATAGCCAACAAAAATAACATCCTAACTCACAAGTATTAATTACGAGTGCTTAGGCTACTCGTTTATCAACAAAAAGCTTGCTGGAAATTTATTTTTTATGTAATTTTCTGAATATAACAGTTGCTGAAATAAATGTAAGAATAGAAGTAAAGACACTAAGATGATAATCAAGACAGTTGAGACATAAATCAATCCTTTATTTCATCCCAAATCACCAAAGAGTCATTTTCTTTACAAAATCTCATACGTAAATCTTGGACCAAAGTCAAAATTAGACATCCCCGATGGAACATACAAAAGGACCTCCGACAGAAAACCAAAACTAAACTCTAAAAGTTGGATTAGCTTGCCACATATTGTTTCCCACTCGACTCTGCACAATAGAATTTATCATTCATGAAAATTAATTCATAAACAGACAAGTCTACACAGACTATCAAAGATAGATCAACACCTCTGAAAAACAAGTGTCTGAATGATTTGAATTAGCCCCGAATATTGTTGCCTATAATAAGACCCTTCTATCACAAAAGAGAATTAGGCTATGATGAATATATGAATGAATGAAAACTGAACTGTCTCAACATAAACTCAAAGAGAAAACCTTAGCATGCTTCTTCCTCCATCCTCCTTGTTCCTTCCTTTCCTTTTTCTTTTAACAAGACAAAATTGGTTGAAGTAGTTAAACCAACTCATTAGTTAAGTTAATTAAAAGACTCAACTAACTTTAGTTAGGGGGGAAGTAATAATCATAATAAGGGTCATAAATAAATAATAACTAGTAGGTGGAACCCCTTGTGACTCCCTTTAGTTCATAACCATCATAACAATCATAACATAATCATTAGTTAAGCAAACACACTTCCTTGTGTCTCTCATCAACATATTTACTTTTGGCAATTTTAGCTCGTGAAATTGAAATTATTTCAAAAATAATACTCATATATCCAAAATAAAACCTGTTGTCTAAAGATCCCTGGAGTCAATTGTCATAAATACACAGATAAAATAACAACTCAGAAGCCATATTTTCCTGTCTGTGGTGCAACCTTTTTTTAGTCCTTCTCTTTGATAGAAGCGTAATAGGCCTCTATTTTCAGTCTTTATTTGAATAGCTCACTCATGCATGCATGATTTATTAGTAACATTCTTTTAGTTAACCATACATGACAACTCTTTTAAAATATGAAGTGGATTTTGGCTCAGCAATATATCCTACTCATGCGATCCAATCCATACAATTTGTTTTATCGTGTATCACTTAGTAGGGGGTGAAAAAGGGTTCTGGGATATGTGAGCGGGTTGTATTGAGAGAAAATATGATATAGTGAGGGGAGGGGAACATGGTTACATCTCAATGAAAAAAACAATCAACTGAAAAGTCAACCCAGACAACATCATTGTAATCCACACCAGTCACTGTCAATTTCAACTACCTTAACACCAACATTCTCCTTACTGTAATTAATCTCAGAACAGGGAGTGGAAAAATGAAACGGGACGATGAGGGGATTATTTGTAATTTGCTGAAAATGAAAATTATGGAAAGGAAAAAAAATTATTGTTCATGAAATTAATTGAGTGGTCCATAAAACATTCTGTGAAAAAGGTGCATCAACCATCATTCATTTGACCAAATAACAATTCTTGTGCATTTCACTAGTTCTTTGTTCATAATCCAATACCCAACACAGTGTCACCACAAGACAGTATGCATTTCACACAATTTGTAAGGGATTCTGCTCCTTTCATTTACTTTTCTTTGCATTTCATAACAATTTTCGAACAATGCCCATTTCCAATCTGTAACCATTAAAAATCATCCACTGCATATAATCACCAAATATACCCCAATTCATATTTCCAAAAATAACAATGAAGTCACAGTATCATAGCCATCAGGTCTGTCATTTGAATGCAATGACCTTCGTTAAACATATAAAGACAGAAACCCAAAAAACCAGATCACATTGCCAAAACAAAATTGACAACTAAACAGAGAAAATCCACCAACCACCACAATATATGCGCCGAATAATTCAATCATACAAGTGTAAATCCATCACTATGCAAGCCCAACATACAAGGTACTAATAGCAAGCCTGTATCAACAAATGATCAGGTTGCAACCAATTGTGCTCAAGATTTTGTGGGTAACTCTGAGTGTGAGCACCCAAGCCATATATTCTATACACAATGCGTAGCCAACAAAAAATAATGAGGCAACATCTCCATTCAACAAAAACAATACGCAACAATTGCAATAACCCATCCATCATGTCGAGCCATCGATTAAATACAATATTGTTGGGATCTGATCACACTGTAGTTGACTATATTGTGCGAACCCAAGCTTACACAATCAAACAAATAAAAGGATGCAGTGGAAATATCTCTACAGTGATCTAGCTCAAGGTCATTTGGCCCCAAAAAAGAACATAGTTATCAATATAAGGAGGGTGACTGTCCATCTGAAAGTACAATTTAGCAATGCAGGGATTATCATTTTATCACAGAGGCAGTAACCAAATGTCGAACCAATACGACTGCTATATGGACAACTGGACGAGTCCGTATCCAAAATAGTCAACCATACATTCCATCTGCAATAACCCATAACAACTTAGACAGACCTGACAATATTCCAATGAAACCCCAGGCTGGAGGGATAAGGGTTTGCTCGGTAACCATCACAGGAAGAACATAGCCAGCTTCTCAAAATAGTGAAAACTTTGAGGCCAAAGGTGTACACATAAGGAGGGCTATGCTTTGTTTGTGGACAGGAAACAATTCTATGGTAGGGGCCATAACAAGAGGTGAGGCTTTAGCTTGGCGTGGCAGTGTTATTTTCATGCAAGATATAACCCTTGTGCCCTTCGCTCAACAACTACCACACAGAGGCGAGAACATGGTCGAGTAAGAATAAGAAACTCACTTTGAGATCTCTAGTGGTGAGAAACAACCAACTGCACAAATGTACAATGTGTGGTGACACGAACGCTTCAATCATTAAACCCCATAAAAACCCACAGACTGGATACAGCAATGCGAAAGCATGAAAATAGCTCACCAAGACCAACAAGGGTCTTCTAAGTAAATCAGCTAAGATAACAGGGATCTCTTGGGACTTCCAACACCCAAGATAACCAGTAATGTTATGACCTGAATACCATTTCAAAGAGAATCATCCCTACTTCATCACAAAACCATTTACACAGTCGCAATACTCAAGGAAATCACAGTGGATACACTTGAGCCAAAATCCATTTCATAACCAGAGTAGATTCATGAAGGGGTAAAAAAAGAATGTACCTGTAATCAAATGTCTTTAAAATGCGAGTTGGCAGAGCGGTTCCTCACTACTAAAAAATCGGAGCATAACCAAGGCAGTGATGTTTGGAAGATGTCCTAACTAGGGTGGTGTCCAACGGTAGGGGTGAAAACGATCTGCAGTAAATGCACACCACTTACCTACTACCAGTTCATTCAATTCTTAGTACGCACCAACTACTAATCAAACAATCATCCACCTTGAACCATCAACCTCTAATGTCTAAGAGCTCCACCCATATCACATATTACCACTTTTAATATGTAGAAACAAATACCAATTATGCTATATACAACTTCCATAACTCGTATGGCTATCCTATGTTAGCTAGGATTTGCCACAAACTTTTTAAAGAATATAGTATATCATGTTAGCATAGGGTAGTTTCTTCCTTAATTTATTTTCTTTCATTGTTTCTAACATGTGTTCCTTGCAGGTGTCACAAGAATAGTCAGCAATGATAATTGTGAACAATTCAATGTTACTTGATCTTGGGATAGCAATTCAGTGTTAATATTCATGCTCCATTATCCATTAAAACAAGATATCGTCAACTATGAAAGTAGTGTCGAGCAGTAACATAACATCGAATAATTATCAGACTTGATCTCCAATGTATGAGGGGTCCAACTTACTAGTATTATTTAGCTTTTATAATAATAGGCTTTAGCAACACTTTGTTGGCCAAACTTCGTTATGAATTTAATCATCAACAAACTGGCGACTCCAAAGGGAAATTTTTTTTCAACAGATTTAGAACTCAGAAATCATGGTTTCATCGACCAAGTGCAGCATGTAAAGAAAATATAACCAGGAAGATTATGCAACATGGGGAAGTGAGCGGATTTAATGGAAAGATGACTGGGATTTTGGAAATAACTTATGAAAAATGTTAAGTATGAGGGGTTTTACCACTGTATGCATAATCCATCAGCCGGGATTTGCTCTTTAAATTTTTTTCTTTTATTAATTCCAAAATTTTTCTTAAACTCTCAATGGATGAAGAAATGGCGAGAAGAAGTAGGAGATAACCAATTATTTTAAAACAGTAGTGGAAATATATAAAAAATTCAAGGGTCTTTCAGAGAAGACATCATAACAGTTGTGTAAGCTTGTTTATTATTGACTAACAATGTTTGCAGGAGTGTCACTGTGGCAATTATGATCCAACATCTTACTCCCTACTGAAACTACAAAATGACCAAAACAAAGCCCAACAGAATAAAATTGCTAAAGATTAAAATAGTAGAAATAAAGTGACAGAAAAGTAAAGGTGGTAGAAAAAGCTCGAAACAGAAACCAATCACTGAAAGTAGAAAAGAACGAAAACCTAGACTACTAAAATACAGGAAATCCAAACAATGTTAGAGCTTTTCAAGTTGGTTCCACATAATGCTTTAAGTGAGAACCATTAGTACGGTAGGAAAACAACTGATCCTGCAAATCTTTTAGAATGTAAGAATTTGTACCTAGTATAAAAGCGATTTTGAAAGGACCCAACCATAGTTTCTGAAATTTTGAATGTCTCCCCTCATCAGCGTGAGCTGAATCCCATAATAGAACTTTTTCATTGACCTTAAACTTGACAGTCTTGACACTCTTGTTGAAATATTTCTTAACGGTTTGTTGTCTCCTTTTAATATTATCCAAAGAAAACATCCTTTGTTCTTCCAAAGATAGCAGTGCATTTACCCTTTGTGAAATATCTGAAGAACTTAATTCTTCGATCTATAGCATCAACCTTAAGGAAGAAAGTTCTAGCTCTGTTGGCAGGAGGGCTTCTTGACCATAAACAAGCTGAAAATGTGTACAACAAGTGCTTACTTTAGCAGTAGTTCGATCTTCCCAGAGGTCATAAGTGAGGAGAGTGTGCCATTGTCGAGGCTTATCTTCGATGAGCCTTTTGACGATTCTTGCCAAATTCTTGTACCAAGGATGTTTAGACACAGGGAGGATCTAACCGTCAATGTAAAAGAGGGTTGAAAGGGAACTATCTTTTTTATCAATTTCTTCACCATTCTCAGCATGCTGAGCCAAGTGAAGATCTAGGCCATGCCCCTTGATAGTGGTAGAAGTCACGATATCCAAATCGTGCTCCTGGATCTTGGCAAGCCAATGTGAAAAAACTTAACAACAGGTAAAGGGAATTTTACCAATGTATGCATACCTAAGATGTAGTGGCAAGACTTCTCAATGGCCTTAACAAGAGACAAATCATGTTTCCCAATAAAAGAATATTTAAATTCATCATCAGTCAAACTTTGACTCATGTAAGCCACTGGTTTTTCATTTCCTTGGTCATCATTTTGTATGAGGATGGTTGAGACTACCTCTTCAGTAGCATTAGTATATATCGTTAATTCCTTCTCAAAATATGGCTTTGCCAAAATTGGTGCTAAACTAATTGCTTTCTTAATCCCTTCAAAATCATTTTCGACATCATCTGTCCAAGAGAAAGGATGATCTTTCTTAAGAAAATTATGAATTGGTTTAACCATCACGGCAAAATCTGGGACAAACTTATGGACAAAGTTAATAACCCCCATAAAAGCTTGAATTTCTTTCTTGGAAGTGGGAGAAGGAAGGTTAAGGATGGCAGCAACCCTTTCAGGATCAATGTTTATGGTTGAATCAGAGATGATGTGTCCCAAGAGTTTTCCCTCGGTAACACCAAAAATGGACTTGGAAGGATTTAGAGAAATGCCAAATTTCCTACATTGCATGAGAACTTTTCTCAAATGACCAAAATGATCTGATAAGATTTTAGAGTATACTGTTAAGTCATCAAGGTAAATCTGAATGATTTTACCGATCAAATTGTCAAAATCTAATTGCATAGCTCTTTGAAAGGTGGCACCTACATTAGATAAACCAAAAGGCATACGCTCATAATCAAAGGTACCCCAATGAGTAATAAAGGTGGTTTTATATTTATCTTCCCTTTTTACCTTGATTTGATTGTAATTGAAAAAACCGTCAAGTAAGGACATCATTTGCGACCCTACAACTTGCTGCAAAATCATTTCCATGTTAGGGAGAGGGAAGTAATATTTTATGCTAGCTCATTTTAATGCATGAAAATCAACATATAATCTGATCTGATTGGTTTTTTTCTGAACATGAACCATATTTGTAACCCACTCAGAATACTTTACCAGAAAGATGATTCCAGCCTTCAAGAGCTTTTCCAACTCCTTTCGAATAGTCACTTCTAGCGCATGGTTAATAGGTCTTTGCTTCTGCCTGACCAGTTTTATGCCTTCCTAAATGGAGATGGCATGCTATATAATACCAGGATCAAAACCAAGAAGATCCTCGTAATACCAAGCAAAAACATCTTGAAATTCACCAAGAATCTTGGCAAACTTTGCTCTCTCTTCATCCGAACATTTGGCACCTATTTTAACATTCTTTGGGGTCTCAGGTGTTCCAATGTTCAAGGAGATGGTTTCACCCACCTTAATTTTCGACTCTTTTTCCTTTTGTTTCTCCTTGTTTCCTACATCACTTGAAGAAAATGAACTCTCTAGAGGAGTCAAGCCTTTAGGAATATTTTTATCTTCTATGGATTAATTTCCCTAGGCTTAAAAGGTTCATTTTGGATAAAAGCACAAATTCTCTCATCATTAGGGAAGACCTACCAAGATTCTATATTGTCGGGGATATGTGGACGATACATAGATTGGAAAGTGCAATCAGGTCTGTGTGGTAGAAGTTGTCGAGTAGGAGAAGCCGCAAAACCAGCTAACCGATCAGCCATTGTGTTTAGTTCCCTCTTTACATGAGTGACATTGAAATATAATAGGTTCGAGATAAGAGCCCAAACAATTTGGGTGTATCGTTTCATCAACTTGTTGCTAGGGGAATAAATATTATGTACAAGGTTAACAACAAGCTCAGAATCCCCAAAAACTGAAAGGTGACCACAGCCAAGATTATAGGCGTTTTCAATGCCTATTAATATAGCTTCAAAATTAGTGACATTTTTTGTGCAGGAAAACTCCAACCTATAAGAAAAATTATGGATTTTTCCTACAGGAGAAATTAAGACAACACTAGCTCCATTACCTTCATTAGAGAAAGAACCATCAAAGTGCATGTGCCACATAACATCATCTAAATTTATTTGTTCAAAAGGAATATTATCCTCCTCAACAAAGATGGAATACACTCATAGGTCTTCTTCGAGATAACTTACATTAGGTTGTGGGACACTCTCTATGTAAGGTGGTATCCTTCCTTCTCTAAGGACTATAATGTTTTTTTCATTTCGAGGAATGGATAAATGTGTTCCTTCGAGTGAGAGGTATCCACCTATTAAGGCTTGCCAATCTCTTCCCAGGATAATTGAGTAATTTCTTACAGGCATATCAATCACTTGAATGTTGAGGGTCGTCCTTAGTTCAGGATGAGCGCACAAAAC
>JASDQU011026491.1:0-27431 GCA_032191745.1 Picea mariana
AAATCAACCTAAATAGCACACTCCCTGACTCAATCCGGAGTCCAAGGGGTTCCACTGATGCCTCTACATCCTCAAGGTCCAAAACCCTGCACACTCAATAAAACTGAGTCAATAGCACCTGTCTACGTCAAAGTAGTAAAACATCAAGCCATCTATCATAACACATCATAATCAAGGATAAATGTTTTAACATCATAAAAGTCCAGATCACTTGTGAGCAAGTGTCCTCAAAGAATAAGTTTTCTCAGTGCACCAGAGCAGGATGTTACATGTGCACTGAATGTGTTGGTTGGCTGGTGCGTTGTTGACGTGGAGCAATGCTCCAGCATCAATTTTTTTCGGGTTGGTTCTCATAGAACGAGTGACAAGATCACTATTCAGGATATTGTAGATCTTCCACTCAAGACTATCATTTTCTACATCAACCGGGCCTCAGGATAAACAAGACCTCATTTAGCGTCCAATACCAACATGCAAGTGGCCCTAATGTTCCTAGAGCCTACCATATTTCGTTTGTGTGAGGGAGTCCTCACCAATATGAAAACCAAACTAACTCACTACAAGAAAGGAAAATGGAAGCAGTTCGGATATAGCTCCCTATTGGTGACTATATTTCTGGAATGGGTGCCTAATTTGAGGTCTTGAATGGTTATCGGAGATCCAATGCCCTTGAACTCGCAGATGATGTTTTGGGTCGACTACATGGCCAGGATACTAGGAAGACAACACCAACATCACTATGGGATTGGGTTCGCCAGCTAGTGGATTCACCATATTGTCAGTATTTAGGATTTCCCTTATGTGGTTTGTGACTTTCGCGAAGATCTGTAGTTGTCGCTTCCCCCAGGAAATGCATGGGGCCCCATGGGAAGTGTGTTTTTTTTTTGTTTTTTGTATATTTCCATTTTTTTTATTTCTAGTGTATATAATTTTCTTGGGTAGGTGCATGCTGACACGCATTCTTTTTTTTTTTCATATGTAGGACCATAGCATCTAGAGGGATGGGGTCGTTATCGTTGTCGTATCACCGATGAGGAGTCATCAGGAGGGGAGGGAGGTGGGAGTAGTGAAGAACTGCATCATCTGGTGTAACTAGGAGGGAATGACTATGGGAGTTCCCCCCACACCAGAGGAGGAGATGCCCCCACACTTGCGATGACACTCTGAAGGGGTTTCCCACCCCTTGCATTAACTTGTCTGAAAGGTGGCTCGAGTGGTGTTGTGCTACCATCAGCATCAGGATTGAGTAACCAATGGCACCCCTTTTTTAATTAGACATTGTTATTATATGGTCAACACTTTATGTATCAAGGGGCCAGTAGAGCCCCAATTTTGTATATACACCTCTGTTTTGAAGGATGTAACCCCACTTTGCAGATATATATATACATGTTTTATTTCAACAATAACTTATGGGTGTTCAAATGTTGTGAATGATGACCCATGTGTTTATGTACATGCATGCTTAAACACTCAATTTAATGAGACAAATTCCAATCTAACATGTATTTATATAACAATTAACCAATCAATGCATTAGAACTTTTTTAGATGGAGCAATATTCAATTTGCTCAAAGTAACATTCAAGAAGATGCACCCTCAAATACTTATGCAAAAGGATGGGATGTCTGACGCTATATGTGTGATTGAACTATGAGACCACAAGCTAGGATTCCAATCTCACAACTAGATGATGAATGCCAAGGGAAATTACTTTGGAAAATAGTTCAATGACAACACTATACTCTACAATATTATTGATTGTAGGCCCAAGGTAGACACCTCTTGAACTCACGAGCTTGTCAATGGGTGAAAATATCACCCAAACGACGGAAGTTATGTCTCGAGTGCTACAGCTGGCACCATCAGCATATCCCATGTACACTGAGGAGGACGATAACATCTGCAAATCAAGCATAAATCATGATAATTACCTAATCAAGACAATCAACACACACAAAATGCAAAACACACCACACAAAAACACGTCTATGTACAAAGTATCACATGGCTGAAAGTCCTAAGAATAATACTTCTTAAGGTAGAGCATGTTAGGAAATGAGACACACTTCCATGTTAAACCTAGCAGAAGAGAGGAAGAAATATTTAATCAGGAAAGTAAATGACACAGCAAGCACACAATACACAGATATTTTACCTTGGAAACCCAAACCGGGAAAAACAACATTCATTGAGTGTTCTACTCTCATGTTGTCTTATTCATTTAGGATGAAAGGTCACATGTCTAACCTTGGTACACACCTAAGACACAATCAACAACATACCCTCTTGATTACACAAGAACAACCCTATAGTCAATTCGGATTACATATACATGATCAACAACCTCTAAATTACAAACTCTTGGCGATTAGCCATTCATCATCTAAAGATTCAAGATTTATTGATTTTACAACATTACAACATGCCTTCTTTATAGGCTTTACAGCAGGAAAAACCCTAAAGAAATGGTGCCCAAAAATGGTTATAGATCCACATAGATCATTGACTACAAATCCCACAAATCTCAGGATTCTGTTACATTCGAATACCAACTTGGATTACCCATCGACTACCAGTCGGCCTTCATTCAATCTTTAGTCAGTCGTCACATGACACACGCCCGCCTTTCGACCTCTTTCCAGTTGACCTCTTCGACTTGTTGTCGATATCTTTACCATGTCAAACCACCTCGACCTTCGAACTTGAATTTACTCAATCGACTAACCTCGACCTTTGACTTGCTATCAATCCATCTTGACTTCTTATTTACCCAGTCAAACCACATCGACGTTCAACTTCAACTGTTAGTATATCCACCTCGACTTTCACTGCAAAGAATATACCAACCCAACATTCTCCCACATGTTGTCTTCTTTGTTTAAACTGGGAGACCTTTGAACTTTCGTTCATAGACTCAAGGTAGCAATACCCATTTCCTCTATGCACCAAGAGAACTTCACAGCACTCACAGAATTGGACAACGAGTCTCCTATGTTTTTCAATGTGTCTACTTTCTCCAACAGCACCTTGTTTTTTTCCACCATGTCTCTCATGAAATGGTATTGTACATCTATGTGCTTAGTCTTGGAATGATAAGTTGGGTTCTTTGCCATAAATATTGTGCTTTGACTATCAAAACTTCTCTTCATAGCTATCTGCTCAAACCAGATTCCTAAACATAGCCTTTGCAACCATACTGCTTCTTTGCTTCCATGAGTGCCTACCATGTATTCAACTTCTATTGTTGACAAGGCTATGACCACTTGTCTCTTACTCATCCAAATGATTTCTCCACCAAACATATTGAAGAAATATCCATTGGTGGACCTTTGTCAATCCAGATCTCCAATCCAATCGACGTCGATAAAGTCATGTACTTTTAATTTTATGTCACCTCTAGGTTTTTCTTAGTAGCATATAACATAGTATTTTGTGCCACAAAAATACCTGAATACTCTCTTCACAATTGTCTAGTGCTCCTTCCTAGGTATCGACATGTATCTTCTCAACACTCCCACTACATGGGCAATGTCTAGTCAAGTGCAAACCATCACCTGCATTAGACTACCAATAGAACTTGCATAGGGAACATGTGCCATGTCCTTTATTTCTTCCTATGTCTTTGGACATTGTTCAACATTTAGCCTTGCTCCCATAGGAATTTGCAACTTCATTGGTTTGCAATCCTGCATGTTGAAACGTTTCAAAATTGTTTCAATATACTTTGTTTGGTTCAACCAGAGCTTTCTAGTTGCTCAATTGCTCTTAATCTCCATTCCCAAAATGAAGTTAGCTACAATGATATCCTTCACGTAGAAATTGGAGGATAGTTGTTTCTTCACCTCCTTTATTGCATCCATTTTGTTTCCAATTAGCAATATATCGTCAACATACAAAGCTACATAGATGAAATGCCCACCTTCTTCTTTGGAATATATGTAGTGATTATATTTTCTTCTCACAAATCCAAAAATAAGGATGTATGTGTCAAAATTTTGTTACCACATCCTTGATGATTACTTTAGACCATAAAGGGATCTTTTCAGTTTGCACACTAGATATTTATTTCCCTTTACTACAAATCCTTTAGGTTGTTTCATGCAGATTTCTTTTTCTAGGTCCCTATGTAGGAACTTTGTCTTCACATCCATCTGTTCTATTTCCAAATCAAATGTTGTAGCCAAATAAATTAGTACTCTAGTGGAAGTTAATTTTTAAATGGGGGAAAAAATCTCACTGAAGTCGACTCCTTCGACTTAGCAATATCCTTTCACTACTAGTCGAGCTTTGAATTTCTCGACTTGACCTGTTGCATTCATCTTCTTCTTGAATACTCATTTTCTATCAGCTAGGTAACTTGACTAAGTCCCATGTCTCATTCTTGTGAAAGGATTCCATCTCTTCGACCATGGCATCCTTCCATATTTTTTCATCTCCTGAATCGATTGCCTCCCCAACTGACTTGGGATCATCGTCAGTGGCAGTTAACACGAATGTGAAATAGAAGTTGGGAGAACTATACCTTTTGACTAGTTTTCTTAATCTTTCTAACCTCCTTACAACCGAGGTCGGTTGTTCCACCTCTTCCTTTGATTCAGCCAACTCATCTGCATCATCTTCTTCATTCCTCAGTTCAAACCGCACCATCTTAGGATTATTCTCGGTATGAACAATTTCTTCAAGATCGGACTTACTTCCAACTTCTCTGAAGACCACATCTTGATTGTACATTGTTTTTATTGGTGCAGGATCCCATAACTTATATCCTTTCATTCCTTTTTTGTATCCAATGAAAATAAATTTGACTTCCTTCTTGTCCAATTTGATCCTCTTTTCCTTGGGAACATGCACAAATGCATCACAACCAAATAATTTTAGATGTGAAACTGAAGGATTATTACATGACCATACCTCATGTGGAGTCATTTCAACTAGCGTCGATGAAGGAGACATATTCAATAGATATTTTGCAGTGTCACTACCTCCTCCCAGAATTCTTTTGCGAGCCTAGCACCATTGAACATGCTCCTTACCTTTTCCATCAACGTTTTGTTCATTCTCTCGGAAACTCCATTTTACCATGGGGTATATGGTGTGGTAGTTTTGCGTTTTGTGCCATGTTGCTTGCAGAGCTAATCAAATTATTTTCCATAGAATTCACCACCATTTTCAATTCTCAACACCTTAATATTCTTATATGTATGGTTTTCTACAAGAGATTTAAACTATTTGAATTTCTCTAAAACCTTTGATTTCTTCCTCGGGAATCAATATATCTATGTCTTCCTAGAAAAATCATCTATAAAGGAGACATAATACAGGGATCCACCAAGTGAAGGCACTAAAACAAGGCCAAACACATCACAATGAACCAATTCTAGAATCTCATTTTTCCTTGTCTAACCAAACGGGAACCTCACCTGACTTTGTTTTCCATATATACAATGTTCACAAAAGTCAACTTCTAAATTACATTCAAGAAATTATTTGACCATACCTTTGTTATGAATAGCTTGAAGTTCTTTTTCTTCAATGTGTCCCATCCTGACGTGCCATAGAATGGTTGGGTTGACTTTATGATGACTTGTTGAGTCAAATTGAATCGACTCAGCCTGAGTCAAGTTGAGTCGATTCAAAGTCGAGTCAACTTCAGGAACAATGATGATGTTTCATCCAGCCGAGTCGACACTCCCTAATAACTTGTATAGGGTTCCAATCCGAACTCCTTTCATTAATACCATCGCACCTCTGACCATCTTGCATGAATCCTTTTGAAATAAAATGTGCACTCCAGCATCACTCATCTTACTGACAAATATCAGGTTTCTTCTCAAACCTGGAATGTGTAGCACACTTGGAAGGGTTCTACTCCTCTCATCCTGCAGTATCAATCGAACTCTTCCCCAATTGAAAATTTGGTTGTTGATTCATCCCCCAAGAACACTTATCCTTCTTCATATCGTTCATATTCACATAACCATTATCTATGTGGTGTCATATGACAGGACACTCCTAAGTCAATCAACCAAACATCTTGATATGAGTGTGCAATATTTGACCCCAGGTACACATCGCCTCCCTTATCTAAATTTGTCTTTCTCTCAGTCGATTGTTTCTTGTTGAATCCTATATTGACTTCCATATCCTTCGACTTGCAGTCCTTTTTATAATTCCCAGATTTACTGCATTTCCAACATATTCTTGTCGACCGAACCAAGGATTTAGATCTACCCTTCAACTTAGACTTTCTACTAGAGAATTTTCTTTTATCTCTGTCAATCGGTCAACCTCTCACCACTAAAGAATATTTGGTCAATCCTCCCATGTTATTTCTTCTCATTTCTTCCGATAATAGAGATGCAACCACATCTTCTAGCACTAATGTGGTTTTATTACTCCCTATAGCCACGAATAAGCTATCTTAAGAATCTAGCAAAGAACATAATAGGCTAATACATTTCTCCTCCTCAGTGATTTTAATATCCACATAAGATAATTGGCTTATGATGGTATTAAACACATGTAAATGATCAATCATTGATCTGTCATCACTCATTCTCAGAATATATAGTTTCTTTCTAAAAAAACAAGTTATTTACTAGGGATTTTGACTAGTACAGGCTTCCCAACTTGTCCCACAATTTCTTGGTTTAATCTTCACCTGAGACCTTCAGTAGCACTGAATCTTCAAGACAAAGTTGAATCATACTCCTTTCTCTTCTCTTGAGTTTATCCCACTCTTCCATCGACATACATGTTGGCATGGTACCTCAATATACGGTTGTCCATTTTTCTTGATATACAAGTAGATATTAGATTTTAAGCTTCCAAAGCTCAAAATATTGGCCATTGAATTTTTCAATATTTATTCTCGAGCTCCTCATCATTCTTTAACAAAATCTTTAGCACAATCTTTAAATATTTCAGAATTACAACTCTTACTAAACCTATATTTTAGCTTAGATCCAAGGTTGTTAAGCCAAGATATAATACCACATGTTAGGAAATGAGACATACATCTATGCTAAACCTATCATAAGAGAGGATGAAATATTTAATCAAGAAATTAAATGACACAACAAGCACACAATACACACGGATTTTACCCTGGAAACCCAAACTGGGAAAACCAATATTCCTTGAGCATTATGCTCTATTCTTGTCTTATTCATTCAAAATAAAGGGTTACATGTCTAACCTTAGTCCAAACCTAAGACACAATTGACATCATACCCTCTTTCTTACACAAGAACAAACACGTATCCAATTCGGCTTGTTATCCCCTATCCTAGGGATAACTAAGGAGATTATGTCTCAAGGCCCACAGGTCCTAGAAATGGAGAAGCAAGAGACATATTGACTTGATTTTGGCCCTGGAGGGCCCATCCTTTCTTCAGCGCCTCCCACCTATCAGCAGCAGCAACATCCATCCCATCGGTCGGATTCTGAAGTAGCAGTGGGTATTGCTCCATGATGTAATGAGTCCGGGTATCATGGTATGTGTCACTCTGATTCTCAAAACATTTGAATATGTGTATTGAATTCTCTTTTGCTTCATGACGTTTTCTTGGAAATTATTCCTTTTAACTTGTCCATACCTGGGGGGGATGACAGAGTTCCCTAGTAAGTTGGTTCCCTTAGGGATGAGTTTCCATTGGGTGGGTCTATGAAAGGTCATCGTCCATTCCTTCCATACTTATCACTTTTCATCATTTTCCCTCTCATATATCCCCTACATTGGTTCGGGCATTGAGTTTTCCAAGTTAGTAAGGGTTGTACCTTGCCTTGTGGGAAGAAGGGGCTAAAGGCCCAGAGGGTAAAAGTAGCTGGAAACAGTTGAAATCCAAGATTAAACCTTGAGATGCTTCGCCCAAGGATCCCTGAGAAAGCAATAAAAGGGCTTCTTAGTAAAGAAAGGGGGGGACCCATAAAATAAAATAAAATTCAAGACCTAGTTGGTGGATAAGGGGTCTCATCATGAGCCATCCTATTAGGTCCATGGGCATGTAGCGGTATGAAACTATTATTCATCTGGTCACCACACCAGGGTAGTGGCTCTTGGTGACATGGCCAAGAGAAAAGGGGTCTCATCACGAGATAGCCTTCTCATCTCCGTGAAATGATTGTGGGTAACATTGTCACCACTGTTCACCACACTATAGCAGTGTCCTCCAGCTATTCTCTTGAAATAAAAATAAATAAGACAAAGAGTAAAAAGGCATTGAATGGGATAGGAAAAAACTGCATCCATGACAAGGTGCAGATCACCCTCTACAAAATCACCCACAGGTAAGATATACATTTCCATGTTATCACTGCACCCCTTGCCTAAACATCCCCTACACTATATCATGCATTTACATGACCTAGATTGGTCTTCACCTGGAAACACTCCACACCTGAGGAGGATTAGCACAATAGGACATCTTGAGACCCTCTCCAAACCTAGCTTGTTAAATAGCATAACGTATTTGAGCATTTGTTTGGGTAAAGGGGGGTTTGATGCACATGTTTGGGTAGCTTGATTATTAGATGTGATTGGCATTTATATGATCCCTGTGACTTATGATCCCATGGAGGGTGTACTTGTTGTTGTTGCAGGACCATTCCCAACGGATAGGTACATATGGCGAGATGATTAGCTTGAACCTCCATGGAGATCAACTCCTACCAAATGGATGTTGAGACCCCAACCAGGGGCAGAGGGATATCGAAGGCTTGCACCAGAGAAAAGGGAGGAAGTTCCACCACAGGCACTTTGGCAGGCCTGGACCCAAGGGGTCTTTCCCTCCCACCATGACATTGGCCATTGAAGACCTCTGATGTCATCATTCTAAGCCTTGACATCATCCAGTTGGGGTTTTAGGCATGAGGAAGGCTTGGTTGGAACGTGTGGCAGTTTCTGAGGGGTTTTGAGCCCTAAACTTTCACTTTGGAGGTCTGACGTTCCAAGAAGGGGCCCAACATCACACTAGGAGGGGCATGACGTTATCCCTAAAAGATAAAATTAGGGTTTTAATTGTCAATTTTATGTAAAACTGGATTTTTTATGTAAATTGGTCATGTCGGCCTTTTTTGACCTAAAATGTAATTATAGGTCACTTGTATTGTATAAATAAGGGAAAAATATCTTATATTTTTCATCATCTTTCACTCACACAAGAGTAAGGTCTAAAATCTGGCCTCTTTTAAGGCTTATTGGTTGAACTAAGTGGTGTGCAACTCTTGGAGGAAGCTTATCTTGGTGTATTTTTGCATTTTTATGGTGGAAAGTCTTCAACTAAGGTTTGTGGCTAGATTATTCTTCATGAAGTAAGTAGAAATCTAAAATCCTTCTTTATTTTGAATGGTTATGTTGTATTTGCTTGTTCATTTATAAGATTATGAAATTGGTAGTGTGAAACCCTAGGAGAAAAGCACATGTTATTGTCATTTTCTTAATAACTCTTCACCTACTTAATTTTTCTAGAAGACACCTCCCTTGAAGGATATACTAGGGCCCTACCTTGGTAGCACTCTAGTATTATTGCTTCATTAAGTTTTCATATTTTATTTCAAGCTTGACCTAAAGAAGAAGGAAATCATTAGGGCCTAGGGTTACCTACTTCCTAGCATCTTTCCATTCTAGGGTTTTGGATCTTGAGGCCTTAGGTTACTAACACCTCAACCATCCTCCCTCTTCCTTTATCTTGTCCATTATCATTTGTTCCCCTATAAGAATTCCCACTGCAATATTGACTCCATTTACCCTAAAAGGCATTGGTTCATACCTTGCAAGTGATTGATTGACTAAAACAACTCTTAAACCATCTACTTTAAGACTTTTACAAACTATTTCTAAATCTAGATTAGACTAACCTACTAACTAATTTGTTGATGTTGCAAAATATTGCTACAAACATCCATAACATCATAAAATTCATCTTAAAATAAATTCTTAAAGTTGATTATACATTGCATTCATTGCTTCTGACGATTACTAGCATTTTGTCGAGTTTATGTTATTATTTTTGGCGATTTTTGAAGCTTTATTCAAGCATAATTGTGAAGCTATTGTTATATATACATTTTTGTTATAAATACTTATGTTGCTTTAGCTTTTATATCAGCTTGTTCTTTTCATCAAATTCTATGGTTTTATGAAGCACTAACATCATATGGTACTTGCAAATAGTATTTTTCTTGTTTTCTTGTTTTGGGCAGGTAGACTTAAATATTGCTTTGCTTCATCTCATTAAAACATTTGGAAAATTTGATCAGGGTGGCCTGTGAGAGGGGTGGGACTTTCTTGATACTCTTACCTTAGCCTTCTCAAACACCCAGGTCACTGGGGATGTCTCTCCTGGGGTACCACTCCTAAAGAGAAATAGGTGTCTTGTTTAGGTGACAGTGATAGGACAACCTTTTGTTACGCCAATTTATTGTTCACTTACCTTTGGATTTTGGGAAAGTACAAATTGCGTGATAACACGACTTACATCTACATGAACAAAAACCTATAAATTACAGACTCTTGGTGATTATCCATTCATCATCTAAAGATTCAATATTGATTGTTTTTACAGCATTACAACATGCCTTCTTTATAAGATTTTACAATAGGAAAAATCCTAAAGAAATGGCTCCCAAAAATGGTTACAAATCCACACAGATCATTGGCTATTGTTGGCCCTTGGTTATGTAAGGAAGTGAAGATTAAGGAATAAATTTGAAGTACGAACTACATGGAATTCACATAAACCAAGGAGGGGTCGAAGTGGCAGAAAAGAAGGAACGAAGCAAAGGAAAAGCTAGTCGTTGGAAGAAAAGATCAAGGAAGACAAAGCATCGAAGAAGAAGGATCATGGACAACTCAACAAGTGAAAGAAGACATCAACGAATGATTTGGATAACCTCATGGAAAAGAAGGAAGGACAAACTGGTGAAGCCCCAAAAACGTGGGTCAAGTGGACCTAGGGTTTTGGATCTAGGGTTTTGACACCTAGAATTCGGTCTATGGTTGTCTGGGAGTCATGTAATGTATAAATAAAGGTATTGAAGACATGGGAGGGTTTGTTCTTTGTTCTAGTTATATTTGGTTAATGTTGGTTGTTGTTAATGATTGTTGTTGAGAACTATATTGAGTCTATATTCTGGATCTTCAGCTGGGTGCGAAGATCAACCTGCAACTGGGTGCACAGAGAGGAAAGAGAAAGAGAGAAAGATCTGTAGCTAAATGCGCAGATAGAACTATATGTTTTCATCTAATATATCAAGAAACACAATTATGTGGATGTAGCTCTAGGGAGAGGGTGAACCACGTATATCTTGTTGTTATTTGTGGTTGATGTTGAGTTATTTGCTATATCTTATCTTGTTATTGCATTGTTATGTTAGAACAGAGATATAACTCCGTGAAGTAAACTAAAGAGTGTTAAAGAATATCTAGATTATTGTGCATTGTCCTCCTGGATTCACTTTGCATTTCCTCAAGTTGTAGACACCTATGTCCTCCAACCCCCTACCACTACTTTGGGTGAGATTGCATCTGCTTCACAAGTGTTGCTGAAAGGGCCTGTAGTTAGGGCTTGTTGGTGGCTTGTTAGAGTTGAACCCTGGGTCTGCCCTTGTGCCAAAAAATGGTTTTGTTACTGGGATCGAGATATTCATGAGGGAATGTCAAGGTGGTTTCCATCGAAGACATAAATTCAGAAGTGGATAGAAGAACAAGAGAAGGACTTCGCTGAAGCCCAGAACAAGAACCCTAGTATTAGTATAGAATATTGGTTGGGAAGGTACATCTTTACAGACATACGCGAAATTTCTTTGGAGGAGTTCATAAGGAGTTATACGAGTGGTTATCCAGAATAGAAGATACCCAGTTTGAGATCAGATATAGACCACCTGTGGTCTGGACAACAGCACTGATCAAGAAAGTCAAGAGAGTCAACAATGTTCTGTCTAGGGAAGTGGATCTCTGGTTTGATATCACTATTGGAGGGTATATTACTGAGTTTTCTATTGACAGATTTGAATCGTATAGTCAAGCAGAGAGGTATTTATTTAAGGGACCTAGAGGAAAGTTCCTACACTTTTTAAAACTAAGGATTAATACGTTATTGCATGAGAAGAGTACCTTGAATATACAGTGAAGCTAATGTTCAAGAATTTAGATAGCGACAGTGACATAGAGGCTGGACACACGTGCAATGGGAGATCGTTCAGAGAGGTTCCTCTTGCGAACCTATTTAAGCATAATTATGGAAACGAGGGATTCTACAGTGGAGAAGAAGCAGATCTAACAGACGAAGAGTGTTCAAAGTCTGTGAGAACAGAATAAGTGGAGGTTGAGGAACTATGTCAAGGAGAACTGGAAACTTCAAGGGCTGCGCTTACTATCAAAGTAAGTACTATTACTTGTCATTTTGTTTTAGCAGCATTAAGTAACCAGAGTAACTAGAGTAGTCAGAGCACTCATAGTATTGTTACAAGCAGTTTGGTACATACTCAGTCAAGAAACCAAGGAAGATCTATGGTAGATGAGATGAGGTTACCTATATTTAAAGGAGATGGATCTGAAGATCCTGACCAGCACTGGTTCTTATAAAAATTTGTATGGATCATTAAGCAAGTCACTAACGAAGCTGTTAAGAGAAGTCAATTTAGTACTACCTTGAGGGATCGTGCTCTGAACTGGTATAGGAAGTTTTCTTCAGGGCCTGGACAGCCTAAACTGTTGAATGACATTAAGAATGTGTTGAGCACAGAATTCAAGAAACCTAAGTCAGAGTCGCAATGTATTACAGAGTTGAAGGAAATCAAGAAGAAGGTAACTGAACCCGTTTGGGAATTTGATCAGAGGTTTAAAACCCTGACAGGTCATTTGAGTGTTTAGATCCCAGACAAATAGAATGAAGAATGGTTCATCATTGCTCTCCTTCCACACATCAGAGTTCCTCTGATGCAACAGAAGGTCGCTTAGCAGGCTGAAGTGCTAGAGATTGCCATGAAACTAGAAGAAGCCCTTGTAGGAGAATCCAGTCTAGGTATGAGTCAGATTTTGAATTAGTTAACCAGTTTATCTTTACAGGTCAAAGATATGAAGAAAGATAAAGGGAAGGGAAAAAGAGAATATATCTGGTGTATCATATGTAAGTCAGAGGGCCATGACAAAGATAATTGCCCTCTATTTCATGAATACTTGGCCTCTGGAGCACCTAGTCCTTTAAAGCTGGCTAATGTACCCTGGTGCAAGGTATGTAGAACTAGACATCGTCTTGGAGAATGTTATTATATGAAAAAATATGTCTAGACACCTACCAATATTTATTGCACATTCTGTAAATCTATGGGGCATGATGAGAAGGATTGTAGGGCTTATAATCTCATGCATGAAAGATAAAGGGATACATATAGAATTAAAGGAGAAACACATCAAGAAGGAAACAATGCACAGTTCAACTCCCCAGGAAGAGGAAACTTCAATCCTCATGGTGGATTCAGAGGAAGAGGACGAGGAGGACGTATGGGTCAAGGTAGAGATCAAATTATTTGCTATAAATATGCACAGTGAGGTCACTTGGAAAGGGATTGTTAGAACCCTTTTACTACTTGAAACTATTGTAATTTGTTTGATCATGTTATTGAATATTGTCTGGTATTGTTAGTCAAACTTCAGGAGAGACGACGAGGAAACAAACAAGTCCAATTGATATCAGTAGAACCTCATGGTGAGGACCCCAGAGTTGTTGTTATTACTAGAGGAGGCGTTGTTACAGGAGAATATAGAGTGACTCTAGGAAAGACTGCAGAAGGATCGGGGATTAGAAGAGTTGCAGAGAAGGCACAATTGTTTGATCCAAGGAGGGAGAGGCATACTTTTTAATAAGAAAGGAAAGAATTTGTAGGCGAACAAGATTCTTCATCTAAAGTACAACCAGAAGTAAGGGAATGTGAAATTCCACCATCATTTGATCAGTCTGCTCTATCTAGACAAGGAAAAGAGGTAAGCAAGCTCATGGACTTCTTATATACATGTATCAATTTGATTAAATATGAAAAATTTGTGCAGGAGCTACAACATCTAGTAAGACAGTATGAAATTGGGAGAATAGACTCTATGCTGAGTAGAGTTGTGAATCAAGTATCAAGGAAAAGAAGGACAAACAAGGAATTTCACCTTAGTGCTCATATTGGAGACTATGACGTGGAATATGTGGTCCTTGACTTGGGATCAGAGGTAAATGTTATGACAAAGACACTTGGGCATTGATAGGAAAACCTAGATTTATTTACTCTCCTATCAGGGTCAGGATGGCTAATCAGCAAGCGGTGAGCCCCTTTGGAAGACTAGATCATGTCCCTATAGACATCGAAGGGGTAAGGACGTTTGCATATTTTGAAGTGATTGAAATTGTTGATAATAGATGTCCTTATCCTGCACTATTAGGAATTGATTGGGATTTCAACAATTCAATTTTTGTTGACCTAAATAAGAGAAGAATGAATTTGAGGGTAATGGCCTTAAATTCATTGCACCTATGGACCCAAATGAAGGTTACAGATACACAAAACCTATCAGGGAAGAAGACCGCGCATATGAGCTAGAAAATATCTACAAACTAACAGTAAGACATCAGGATTAAATTAATCCTACATCATATGGAAATATCAGCTGGCAAAGTGAAAGTGTATGTTCATCAGATTCAGAGGAAGCATTGGAAAACTAGCAGAATAGAGGGTACGAAGTCTCTACANTAGAGACATTTCTAGTTGAATTTGAAAAAATTGTACCAGTACAATAGAGGATGTTGGCATTGGATGAAGCCTTGAAAGGTACACAAGATAGATGGTGGGGAACACACAAGAAGAACATCGCAAAGAGGGCACAATGTTACACCTTGATGACAATGTGCTTTTTAGACCAAGATAAAGGATGTGAAGCTCGATACATAGGCCATATTTTTCCTAAGGACCATGTGCAAAGTTATGAAGAGGCCTAGAGAAACATTCCTAAAGAATAATGGGTGCATAAGTTCATTAACACCTTGGATACTATGCCTATCAACTGGTATCTTCAAGCATAAAATATTCCCCAAAAAAACCTATAGATCCCCAGTATGGTTGCCAATTATGTTGTGGGTGGGAGTCCCTCCTACGAACTTAGCATTTAAGGGCTCTAATCATGCATGCATAAAATGACCATTTCAAAGGCCTCTACTTTCTTCTATTCTCCCAACACAAAACCCCACATTCATGCAATACAAAGGTGTAAACAAGATTTTATAACTCTACATTAAGTCCTTCATTTGATGTCAATCCCTTTGCTTTCACTCGCTATTTGATTGCAAGCCTCCTCCTAAAGATGACCTGCATTCACACATGAACAAACAGAGAGTTGCAAACATGCATTTCATATACCAATTGTTGGGTTAGTTGTGACAATCTCATAAAATAAATATTCAACTTGAACACATGATATGGTGGGATGGGAAAAGTATTCCTTTTTGTATTAATCTTCACAATTCACAAAAGTAAATTTACAATATGTGGTCATCACTGCTCCTCGAAGCTGGTCCTGGGATCCTCTTCAACTGTCCTCCAAATGCTTTTCTCTATACTTCTATTTTCACAAGGATGGCTAAAGGTTGGGACAAGGGGAACGCTCAACTGGGTATAGTTTCTTTACTATGATTTTCCCCCTTTCAAATGGGACCCCTAACCCTTCTTTTATAGGCTAGAAGGAGCTAGGCATTTGCTCGAATGACCGACCATGCATGGTCGAAAGGTTTAGTTAACTTACCCAAAGTTGTGTGTTTCGTCAGCAACTTTATTTTTTTCTTGCTTTTGTAGGTACACGCGGGTTGTATTGAGGAAGCTAGCGTGTACATGCATGCAGTACTGGAGTAGGGCGTGTGGGATTTTAAAAAAAGTATTTTTAAGAAGAGTTGTTCAGTATTTTTTTGGCAAAGAAGGAATCTAAGATGGCCTGATGCCATGTAAGCATGTCTGGTGAAAATTAGGGTTATAACAAATGCCCCCTAATGTGTGAGGTTAGAAGAGCATCTGATGGCCAAAATACATTATCAATCTTCACCAACGTACCAAACCAGTGAGCCCAGGGACCAGAATTTGGGAGGTGCCATCTGTAAAATAACAATTGTCTCACTGAAGCGGGCATACCCATGCTCAGGATGAAATAAAATCATGGTTGACAATCAAATTCACTGCATATCCATGTCATATAACTATATAAAGTGTAGCCGCGAGCAATACACAGCGGATCTACATCTCAAAATCAAAAATATATACATGTATAGTATCCATCTTCTAGAAGCTGATAAGGCTTGATGGCTAGAGATGAAGTCTTCAGAGCTTGAGCAATCTTCAAAACTCGGGTAGGAGTGTAATATGAGTGTATGAATTCACTACCCAGAGGTCTTCGATGGCTCATTGGGTATGGACTAGAGGATCTTGATGATCAGACTGAAGGCTTCATTGATTTCGAACAAAGACTTGATTGAACTTTAGGGATGGTCGGGCATGAGGGAAAGAGACAAACTGCAGAGGGGTCGACTCAGGCTTGGTAAAAAATTCCCTTGGACAATAGCACGACAAATGATGAGACTCAGGCAGCATGGCATTAAAATAAGTTCATGATGCAGGAGGCAACACAAACTCTCCATATGTTTGGAAGAATAACCAAATGGAGGAGGACACAAATCGATGTAGCGAGAACAGCTTCCTAAGGTCATATTAAATCCTAGATCTTGAAGAACAAATAGAAGGATGTGCATTGTCCAAGGGTGACTCATTGTGCTTCCAAATAAAAATAAAATACTTTTCCCTTCCTCTTTTTGGGGTATATTTGATTTTTTTTCTCTTTTTCAATAATTTTGGAAAGCTTGAAAAAGAATAAAAGAATGCTACGTTACAAAGGAGGAATGAATGTCGCAAACATACTAGTTCTAGGCACAAGGACAATACTGATGTTCAAAGCAAGGACACTCGAAAAAATCCCTCTAGGGGTCAAGGTGTCAAAACGCAAAGGCAAAGTGCTACAAGGCTTGCGTTATAAGGCATGCTTCAGATAGTTCATTTTAGAGCAACATAGAGCTGGCATAAGACCAAAGATGCAAGAATGCAAATGCGGTTAACAAGACACAATGATAACATCCTTCGATGTAAGTTTAACGAGCCCAAAGAAGCTAATCTCGGTCATTTTTCATGTTTAGAGAGTCTGAAAAAATGTAAAAGGAGACTCCACTGGGGTACCTTTTTCGAAGGTAGTCTAGTCGGTTCAAAAAAAGGGTAAATTAGCACCGAAAATACATCTATTCAAAACCATTTTAACAAGTGTGATAAAGACAAGATCACTCGGCAAATTTTTCATTTTTAAGGAGTCTGAAAAAAGCTTAACTATGGACTCTGTCGGGAATGTTCTTCTAGACCAGTTTAACGAGTGTGAAAGAATAAGGTCACTCAACAATCTTTTCAATTTTAGGGAGTCTGAAAAGAGCTTAACTATGGACTCCGTGGGGGTTCACTTTTTGTAAATTTAGTCTCTCAGACTGGAAAAAGGGTTAAAATTAAGTCTGAGAATACTCTTCTAGAGAACTGAGGCCTCTAGAGTATACCTTTATTTGTACAGTTGACCATCCAGACTGAAAAAGGGGTAAACTACCGTCGGACAGATGTGACTTCAAATTTCATTTTATCGAGTGTGAAAGGCCACAAGATCGCTAAGAAATATTTTCATGTTTAGAGGGTCTAAAAAGGGCTTAAAAGAAGACCCGTTATGTTTTGGGAGTCCCGAGGGTGAGGTCAAGAGTGATAAGGAATCATGCAAATGAGGCTCAAACTCATAATCAGAAAAAACTAATAAGGACTCCTGAGCCTATAGTTGTTAGTGGCAGCATGGACACCATAATGCAACCAGGATCTACCTAGGGCATCCATGTTATGGTAGTCTCTACCACCAAATTACGACACTTCTAAAGCAGTAATGAGGGTTTTGTGTCTCTACTCGGTGGGATCGATCCTATGGCAGAGTGGAAAATACAACGAGATGCAGAAAGTGGAGGTGGAATCCTGACTTAAATGCAACGAGTTGAAAAAATGGATTTTTACCAAAGGACCTTCAAAATGACCCAAATATCAAAAAAAGTTTCCAAATACCCAAGGTAACACTTATCAGACCAATCCAAAGAAACTCATGCACCATACTAAATAATTTTTAGTTTAGAAAAAATCACAAAAGGGTCCAAAAAAATGATAAAACAAGGCCAAAAAGTCTATAAATAGAAGCTCGCGGCTCATTATCACCATTGTGAATTGAGAAATTGACTGTGGAGCCAAAAAACCCCTTCATCAAAAGAGTTGATTCTGGGAGCTTCATTAGACGAAACAAGCTTCCGATTGGACCAAGTAAGTACATACTACCTTCTCTTGTAATTTAATTCATTTTTTATGCATTTAATTTTATTTTTGGGAGGGGCGTCGACCTTTAAAAGGTCATCCCTAAGTCCACGCGGGCTTCCTTATGGTTGCCCGCCTGTACCTGCAGGCAGTGGAAAAACTGCTTGCATGTACACTCAACTGTCAGCATTACAGCCCGCATGGACCTCCATTTTAATGTAAAAAAATTTAAAAAGCAAGATTTAACCCTCCTGAACTTGGTTTATATGCAGGATGTATGTTCACTAGGGAGAAAGAGAGCATGAGGATATTAATGCGTTGGTTGGGGAGGACCCTAATGTTGTTGTTGCATTATCGYAATGTGGGTTGCTGAAATTTTTCTTATGTCCTTTCATGCAAGCACAACCTAGGCTATTGAATGCCTTGGTTGATTATTGGCATCCCGACACGGAGGCCTTTACGATAGAGGGGTTGTCGTTGGTGCCAATGATAGAGGATATATACTTTCTTACTGGCCTCTCCAAGAGAGGGGAACCAGTCAATTTTCGTACTTTTCTTGTCGGGCCTCTCAACATATCGGAGTTGATTGGACTCCATTGTGAGGTGGATACAGACAGAATGAGCTCGCAAGTCCCGATAAGCAAGATCTCAAACTCATCACTGCAAGTGATATTATTTCTCATTGGGCATATTACTGGGTCTACGGCTTTGCATCAGGCTTCTCATGCACACATGAATTGCGCAGTTCAGTGCTTGAATGCACAAATTTTTTATTCGAGCACCACATTATTGGAGTGTATGAAGAGGCAGCTAACAGCATGCCAGTTGCGAAATCATAGGAACTTTAGGTTTGGAACGATTCTTTTCTCTTTCTTCTTTGAGAGAGTGCTCAGTTTCAGCCCTAGAGAGGTGGTACGAGGGCACCAGGCCTCTCTTCCTGCATTATGCAGATGGGTGGTACTGTTGCCATGACAGGGGGGGAGGACCATTGAGGCCTTTGATGACAACTTTTTTGCTTGGTTGTCATGACAAATTCCAATCATAGAGGATTACCCCTATGTTGGGATTGAATTCTCAAGATATCATGAGATACTGGTACCTCCCAGCGAGGAACGAGGAGAGATGGGTAAGCTTGTTTTTCTTTTTCTTTTTCTTTTTCTTTTTTGTTGTTTTTATATATATCATTTTTTTATACTAGAGCATGTGACAGATATGTGTCTATTATGTGCATATGTGGGGCCAGTGCAACCAGAAAACTACGCAAGGAACAGGCGACATCCTTGGCTAGAGGCCGCACCAGCCATGAGCTTCCAGTCGGTGAGGCTAAGAGATTTCTGAGATGAGTAGAGAGAAATTTTACCTTGCTCACTCGCATAGTCCCCATGGAAGATATTGAGGATTTTCCACCATCTATGCAGCCTCACGTAGTGGGGGCGCCATGGACGTGGGTCTGACTTTTTTGGCGTTTTTCAAACGTTGTTGATCATTATAATAGGGCCCACAGGCCCCGTCCTTAGTTAGGTTGGACTTTTCATGTGCCGAGGGAACTACTTGTATATTTTTTGAGGGCATAATCTCTATGACTCATTACTGGTCGTATTTTTGAGGCGCTTGCGCCCACCTATGTACTCTGATGTTTTTGATATTATATATGGATTTTTATGTCTTTTTATGGGTTTATGGAATACATCTAGTTTACAAATGTATTTACATGTGTGTGTGTGTGTATTTTTCTTTACATGTGTGCAATATGCCAATCTAATACATGATTAGTTAGGGTGTCTGTAACTTGATTCAATCTCCTAGGAACATGGATATACGTAATGTAATCAAAGCTTCGTTATAAGAGACGTACCCTAAGGAACCGTCGGTGTAGAGTAGGATCATAAACACGGTAAAATCCATTTAACTGGGACACAACTAGCTGAGCATCTAAATATACCCAGAGGCAAGAAATACCATGCGACAAAGCGTCATGCAGCAATTCTAGAACTGCATTGTATTTGGCAACATTGTTTGTGGTGTCACCTAAATAGATACCTCCTGAAGATAACAACTAGCCTTGAGGTGTGTAGATTACCCAAGAAGTGGAAGCAAACCTCCGAGTGTGTCGACTGGCGCTGTGTGAAAACCAAACAAACACCTCTGATTCACTTGACATCTACCACAGTGAAAAAGAAGACATCAAAACGACACGTCCATAAAACCAAAAAGGGGGTAAAAACTAAAACACAAATGTACAGGAACTATACATATGTTACAAAATGTTACCCAAGGTGACCTACCTATGAGTAATAACTCTTGAGGTAGAGCCCATTTCTAGGCTTGGACAAAGCATTTCCCTCAAAGTTTACCAGGTGATAAGAGCCCTTTGTTAGAACCTCTTTTACTATGAACAGTTCGAACCACATGGGTTTGAATTTTCCTACCCCCAGGGAGTCCTTATCCTGGTAATCGACCAGGACAAGGTCGCCTTCAGAGAAAATCGAAGGATGAACGGATCGATCATACTGACACTTGAATTTTTGTTTATGAGCCTCGTTGGCCAGGGCCGCATCATGACTTTTCTCATTGAGCTACTCGAGGTATAATAAATTCTCTTCAATCGGTGAAGTGTCTGGAAATAAATGTACTGCCAATTTTAGAGACGGGATCTGGCATTTTATAGGAAAGACTGCTTCAAGCCCGTAAATGAGATGAAAAGGTGAGAAACCAGTTGCAATCTTAACAGACATTCAGTAAGCCCATAATTTCGAGTATAACATCAAATGCCAATTTGACTTGGACGAATTGATCATTCATTGTAGGATGGTCTTAATATATTTATTTACAGCTTCCACCTGACCATTCGCTTGGGGGTAGTAGGGTGAAGAATGTTCTTGCTGCAACCCAAGATTTGATGTTAACTCGGTCATCATTTGGTTATGAAAGTGACTACCATGGTCAGTGAAAATATCTCTCGGGATGCCAAACCTTACGATTATCTCATTGAACAAAAAGAGATCTGCAGTCTCTCCATCATCTTTAAATGTTGGCATAGCTCCGACCCACTTCGTGAAGTAGTCTATGGCTACAATGATATAATGGTGCCCCCTTGTTGGAGGGTTGCATGTAGTATAATCAATCCCCCACTTGGTGAAGGGACCAACTATGACGACAGGAAACATGGGAGTGGGATGTGCCATCATCTTTCGAGAGAAGATCTGACACGGGTGGCACTTCTTGACCGATTTGATATAATTTTTGATTAACGTTGGCCAGAAGTAACTGGCTCGTAAAATATTTTGGGTTGTTGCCAACTCAGAAAAATGACTGCCACATGCTCTAGTATGGAAATCTTTAAGCACGATAACTACTTCTTCATGAGTGAGACATTGGCAAAGGATGTAATCTACACCTCGGTGATACAAAGTGTCTTCGAGTATGAGATAGTTCTTAGCCTGATGGCATATACGATGACGCTCATCACGAGAAGTAGAGGTAGGGCACTTCAAAGTCTGAAGATAGACAAGTATATCTCCATACCAGGGATCTGAAGATGTGATCAAAAACATGTCTCCTCTAATAGGCGACTCTTCGGGCATAACATCACCGGATTCGACTGGAATTTCCGAGATGAGCTCCGCAAAGACCAGTGACTTTTTGGATTTCACTGAAACAAAATCTAAGTCAAATTCCTGGAGGAAAACTATCCATCTACTGATATTTCCACCAATGACGTGTCATGTTAATACATATTGAAATGGATTCACAACAGCAATGATGGTGGTATTGCGAAACAAAATATAATGATGGAACCATTGAACAGCATGAACGAATTCCAACACCATTTTTTCAATATGGGAGTAATTGAGTTACGGTCCAACCAAGCCTTGGCTCAGGTAATAAATCACATATACTGAGAGAAATTCATCCTCCTGAATGAAGACCATACCGATAGTTGACTTTGTCACAGTCAAGTACAATAAGAAATATTTATTATAATTGGGTGGCCGGAGCAGAGGGGCAGTCGTGAGGGCATGTTTCAACGCGTTGAATGAGTGTTGAGCAACTTCATCCCAATGAAAAGGAACATCTTTCTTTAGCAAATGCATAAATCCCTTTGTGATCTCAACATAGCTGGCTAGGAAACGCCTCAAAAAGTTCAGTTTTCCCTGTAAACTTTGAAGCTAAAGGATTGTATGCAGGGGAGGCAACTGAAGTATTGCCTCCACCTTGAGAGGATCGACCATGATACCTATTGTTGAGACTATGAAACCTAGTAGCTGACCTGACGTTGCGCAAAATCTGCATTTGTTTGGATTCAAGTGAATCTGGAAGTAGCGACATCACTCAAAGATAAGTTGGAGGTGTGTGGGATGATCCATTCTCTTACGAGATCGTGATACTAAATCATCTAAATAGGCTTCAACTATGTGCTTGAGATCATGGAAAGAAAAATACATAGCCCGCTGGAAGGTAGCTCGAGCATTTTTTAGACCAAAAGGCATCTTAAGATAGGCAAATGTACCCCATGGAAAAATTAAAGTTGTTTTTTGTTGGTCTTCAGGTTTGATCTGTATCTGATTGTATCCCAAAAAACCATCCATGAAAGAAAAATCCTCGCAACCAGCGCATTCATCGATTATCTGGTCAATGAATGGTGTGGGAAAATTATATTTTGGACATGCTTTGTTCAAATCATGAATGTTCGTACATACGTGAATTGTTCCATGTTTCTTGTCGACCGGCACAGGATTTGACACCCATTGTGTCAAATGGATAGGGTAGATAAAACCTGCTTTGAGAAGTTTCTCTACTTCAACCTTAATAGTTGTTGCTTTCCTCGGATTAACCAGATGAAGCTTCTGTCAAACTAGCTTGGCATGAAGATAAGTTATGATTTCATGTTCAACTGTTTTTGGATCAATGCCTGGAATTTCCTCGTAAGACCAGGCAAAAACATCGCGGAATTCTTTAAATAATTCCATGTATATTTGAATATCTTCGGTGGAACAATCAGCTCCGATGAAAACATTCTCCACGACGCTGGGGGTTCTAGAAATATTAATCAGTATATTGTCAGTGATAGTTGCCATATTACCCTCGGCATAAACCTCATGCGTAGCCAAGGGATTGATAGGACAAGACCTATCTCCAATCATAGTCAAGGTAAAATCCCCTGCTTCGATTCTACTTAACTCTGGGAGGAAGTAAGATTTGTGATGGAGATCATCCCAGGGTTTGTCTAGACTAGTCATTGCTTCAATTATTGCTTCATCTAAGGTCAAGACTAAGTCTAAAGAATCAGTATCAGCAAGGTAACCTTGAGCCCAAATAGGCTCTAGAATCGGATCTAATGCTTATGTAGGAGTCAAATCGGGGTTGGAGGAATCTTGTTGGACTAAAGAGTACGCTACTTTTGCCACGGAAAAGGTCATGGAAATACCATGGTGCCTTGTCCCTTCCATCGTGGTTGATGGGGAAGGAAGAATCCATGGATCGTTGAAGTAAGTCATGTGAAACGACGAAACTTGGAAAATCTCAACCTTATGGTGGTCTGATATGAACTTGACATAGCCCTGAGGAGGCAGGTAATTGAAAGTACCCATCAAAGGTGGGAATAAACCAACCCCTATGTTGACGATGTTGGGTTGAGGATTATCAATCATCGGGACCAAGGATGCCCCCAATGAAGGGTTAGGTTGGGAGAAGAACAATTGATCAATGGTCACGAACTAGCCCTCGTGTGGAAACAACAAGGCCCGAAAAACTGTAGCGACCACTACTTGCATGGCATAGGTCCAACTCCTACCTAACAAGATATTATAGTCGATGGATGCATCAACTACTTCCACCTCGATGCACACGATCTTCCCTCCTAACTGCATGGGGAAAGAGGGGATGATGCCATGTGGTCGAAACGAACGACCATCGAAAGTGGTAAGAAGAGTAGGTGATGGAGACAAAACGTGTTGGTCAATGGCCTTCCAACACGCCAACGACATGACACATGTTGAGGCTCCCTCATCAACCACCGTACAGAAAATGTTTTGTGTAAAAAATTTTGTGGGGTAAGTCACTACTATCTGAAATGCTACATGGTAAGGGAGATGAGGTTGTAAGTTGGTTGTATCCAGCATGATCGTACCCGGATTACAAGTCTTAGTAGATCCTAAAGCGGCTAACAAATATTTCCTCTGGGAAGGGCAGCTTTGGAGGACCTCCAAAGTAGACATCACATAAGGGGTTTGAGACAAATCCTCCACCACAGAATAGTTCTGGGCAGCCCTTGTGTTTGGGTTGTGAGAAGCTTTCTTGAACGCACCTTTTGGTATGTGTGTCATTTTTTCACCCAAAGTCTTCTCGATTTGGAGAGGAAGAGATGGGATCTCAGCTTCTTTACCTTTCTCAGAGGTGCTTGGCTTGATGTATTCATGTTCTCTACTCAATATAAAGGCATCATATTTCATCATATACACATTCGTGGATGCAGGATTACTCAAAGACGAAGGAGGTCCTTGACTGCCCCCTTCCGTGTTTGCAGAGGCTTGTGTTAGATTTTGCCCATGTTGAAATGGATTTGTCAACACAGTAGGTTGTTGTTGTGACACAAACATTTGGGCCTCTACAAGCCGAGGGAACTGGTGGGTCAAGTGGTATTCCATGTACAGGTTACATGGATACTTCGCCTTCCTTTTCTCAGTGTTGCCCCCACTAGCATTATTAGTGGGTTTCTTATCCCCCTTACCCTTCTTACGTTGTTTTTTCTTTCCATCAGACCGCTAGGTGGCCTTTGGATTTTTTGATTGCACACTGTGTACATCTGACGTTTGGGTAGGGGGAGCAACTGAAATAGTAGTTTCGCTGGACGTTGTGTGTTTTTTAGACAATTGTTGCAATTGTTTTGTCAGTTGTTCAGCGGGCTTTGTTTGTGCTGAACCTACAATACCATCGGCATGTGGTACAACTCTTTGTCTGGTTTTATCAAGTATGGATCATGGAGCATCTGATAAAATATCATACAGTAAACTAGATCGAGAATAAATTAGCTTAAGATGTTGAGCTCTCATGATGGAATATTCTTCGAAAAACACTCCCGACATTGCGACATCTTTGGATAGCTGTGGGACCAAAGACTTAAGGAACCACTCAAGAAGGAATGTTGGTGGGACTGGTACCTTAATAGAACTCTTCTGGTGTCTCCATTCTCGGATGTGATCAGAGATATGGTCCGCTTTTCTCTGTTCGAAATTGGCCAGCAATTTTTTGTCGGCGTCGTATCTCACGGGTAATTGGAAATGGTTTAGGAAATCCATTGCCAATTCTCTGAAGGAAGAGTATCTTGAGAGGTCGAGCTCAATGTACCATTTCGTAGCACTCCCAATGAGAGTGTGTTGAAACAATCACAATTGTATGGAGTCATCTTTCAACGAATTAGATGAGCACCAAAGGTGAAAGGTGGTCACATGATCCCCTAGATAGTCGTTAGGATTGGATTCGAACTTTGGTATGTTCGAAGGCAATTTCGTCAGCATAGGGGGCCAATGTGGATCGTGACAGATGGGATCATTCAAAAACCTCATCAAGTCTGGCAAATGTAAGGTTGCCAAGAAATTTATTTTTGGTTGTTGTTGATAACCATGGAAAAAAGGACCTAGAGTTTGACTGGCACCAGGTTGCCAAGAAAAGTTGGGTTGTTGGCTAGGATTTTGGTAGAAACCATGGCCTTGACTAGTGTATTGATTCGGCATTTGAGGAGACATCATCAACTGGTTCCCGTAATAGGACGTAGACGGTTGGGCATGGGGTGTGTTAGAAGGGCTTTGTGAAGGTTTTCCCCATATTGATCCCATGGGCATAGGTCCTACGCCTTGCCTGGGGTTCCATTGGTTGTGAGAGGGGTTGCCCCCGATCGGCATTCCTGATGAGGGAATTGATTCCAGCCAAGAGCTCCAAGTTCCTTGTGCATATGGAAATCCTAGGTTTGCCCCCTGTACAGGAATATTACCCTGCATAGGATTTGGTTGTCTATAATTGGGGTTTCCTCCAGTCGAGAAATCAGTTGATGAGAAAGTGTTATTACCAAATGCTCTGAATAAAGAAAATGATGTTGAACCTATCGACATACTATGAGAAGGTATTGCTTGACTCCCGACTCCAAATGAACTATTGAGTGTGTTTGGCCTGGTGGAATGTTGGTGAGCTCCTCTGAGCGAAGGGGACGAAGGAGGTATATGACCTCCCCCATAAGGGAAATCATTATAGGAGGTGCAGAAGGAAAGAACTCCCTGCCCCTAGATCTAAGGTCTGTAAAGTGGTGAAGGAAAGTATAGAACTTGTACATGAGTTAGGCATCAAATATGAAAATGGAGGGCCTGTCACACTTTGGGTAAAGGGAGCAGTAGTCACTACCATTGACGGACTTGGACCACTACTTAAGGTAGAGGTGGTCGATACCATGGTGGTCCAGACCGGCGATGGTGGGTTCGGAGGTAGAATACCCCCGATGATGACAACCGTGGCAAGAATATGAGGATTCCGAGAAGAAGAGACAACATTTGTTTCCATTGCTGCCTGCTTTAAAGGTGTCGAAAGTTCCTCTAATAGAGGTTGGTCAGGTACAGTTTCCTGTGACCCGTTCGCTTCAAACAACCCTTGTTGGTCCAGTTTTCTCCTTAGAGATGGCGGGGGTGGCTCCGGTGTAACCGATGGCAGGCCCAGAAACCTTTGTGACCGGCAGAGCTCTTGATCCTCCACTGTGTGAGAATATCAATGACATGCTAGGGCTTTCTACTCATTCAACAAAAATCAGCACACACTAGAAAAAGTCCCTACAAGATAAAACAAGCAAACACTAAACTAGTTGGAAGAACAGTTACAACAACCAACACTAAAGCAACTTACCGGTGCAAGTGCAACTCGAAAATGGAAGTACCCTCCGGGTATACTCTGCAAAGCATGGCCCAATATCTATCCTAGGTACCACGGTATAACCCTACAGTCACCTATGTATGTCACTAAAAAAGATAGGCAACTATGTTGCCAGCGC
>JASDQU011026493.1:17070-28582 GCA_032191745.1 Picea mariana
CAGGTCTGAATTTGCTAGAACAGATATTAAATCAAGAATATCACACCACTTGGCCGAATTTCTCAATTTCCCCATGAATTTAACCACAGAAATTGGGGCTTTTTCCCAATTCCACGCCAATTGTTGTTACTTTTTACCATGGACGCTCTGCAACTTGAAATTTGGCCACTTCAAAATAAATCTTTTGTGACATTTTCCTTCAACTCAACTTACTCAGCCCATCTAGGCTCAATGTTGAAAACTGAAGCTCTGATACCATATTGTAACATCCCCGGCCACCCATGTCGGGCCATGCTACTACAGAAAACCATTTCATTCTCTGATACCATGTTGTAACGCCCCTGGCCACCCAGGCCGAGCCACGATACACAAGAGAACACTTTCGTTCTCTCTGCGGAACATACTGTAACATACCACGCATCCAACTGAGCTATGCCACATACATTTTTCGAACCGCAAGCATTTAAAACATATACACACAGAAATCTTGTGGAAATATATATATGAAACGTAAACAGACAAATACATTTGTAAATGCATAGATTCACACTCTACTCAACATTCCTTCAGCTKCCCCACTTCCCTTCCAGGGCTTTAGCAACAGGCTGGACAGGAAGTCTCAGAGCCATGTAGCTGAAGTTAAGCACCTTCAGGAAATCCATTCCCAACAACTCTCTCACCCAGAGAGAAATTGATCACAGGCCTGTCAACCTGCCTCTTCAATATCCCACGGGCCTGAAAACCCGCTTCTTCAATCCAACTCCCAAGCTAACCAGCTACACCAACCCGTATGGCTATGGATGCAGATTCAGATACAATGACAGGAAGTATGGAGGATAGTTGACTACGTGAGTGAACAGTCTTGGTATGGCTGATTGGATGATGGAAGGAATCATGGATGAATGCATAAGAAGATGATGGAAGAAAAAATGGAAGAATCCCCCCCAAAAAATGAACTAAGTCCGAACAATATGTATGCATGTCCCCAACTTGAAACTTGTCATGTTGGGAGCTACTTTGGCCCACTTGTCCCCAACTTTGGAACTTAGAATAAAATAATTATCCATACTTTATRCTTTAAGAAATATTAATATAATATTCATTTTTGGCTTAAGCTCCCTAGCTTATCCCTTTTCCTTAACTTTTAGCCCTCCCTTTCCCTAACTAGTGGATTTTAGTCCCCCATACTCTTTTATCGTGGTCGGTCTGTGCGCAACGATGTATTTTATATTAATGATGAGGCACATAAAAAAATAGGCGCACTGGACTTTATCATCTAGTCTCTCTGGACTAATACAAAACATAAGCATCCTAGCTTATAATAACTGGCTCACCGGCCTATAAAACACAACATATACACAAAGGCTTCCTGGACTCAAAATCATACGCATTTGAGTTTGTTATGCACGGTATCCTGGAATGTTCCCATTTCATCATTTTACTGTGCAGTACATGCATGCACTACACCATGGAAGATGCATGCCAAAAAGATATAAAACAACTCACCAGGTTAAGTACATTATTACATTTACAGTTGGGGTTCATCCTAGGGATATTTCAACATCAACATATATCACATAGACATATTATGATTTTGGTTGGTGGATTCTAGTGCTAAAACCCTATATATTTTGCATTTTTTCCCCTGGGAATTTACATCAATATATATCACATAGAAATATTATGATTTTGGTTGGTGGATTCTAGTACTAAAACCTTAGATATTTTTCACTTTTTTCCCTAGTTTCTCATTGTTTTATTTCTTGTAAAAGGTAATTTAACATGGTTGATCCAAATATGGAATTTATCATAAAAAAAAATACATTAAATCAAACTCATATATCATCTTGCATATTTCATGAGTAAATATATTATCTTTAGTCCTTAAGATCTAAATTGATTTGCTTGATTTAGGCCTAAATTTATCTTTGTTTGTTCAATCTCATTGCATAAATTTAAATTCATTTGTATCATTTTAGTCTTGTGTTGTGTTAATCAAATAAATATTTGAGGCTAATTCAAATATGATTTAAATTGTGAATCTAAAAGCATTAATCACAAACATTGAATCAGATAATAAGTCTAAGCTCTTTCTTGCTCCCACTTCATACTACAATACATTAAGCTTGGCTGACCTTAGGGAAGCCCCCCTTGACTAGGTCCATCCTTAGTTTAAAGTGAGAAGGGAAAATCTATTGAGGTGATAGTGGTGGCTTTCCTAAGTTTCCCTTAGGGTCTCATCTTTGTGATTAAGACTTTTACACTTAGTGAGAACCTAGGAGGTAACATAATCCTTGTGATATTTGAATGGATTTAAAGTATAAATTCTCTTGAACATATATGTGTAGTGTTTGGTATTTATTATGCTGCTACTTTGTTGATAGGATTTATGCTTCAAATTCATGACTTTGTCTTGTAATTATGTGAGTGGCTTTGAGCCAATGGAATCATTTCATAATGTCCATTGTCCTTTCATATCGTAATAAAATTATGTCTCAAATATTTCCTACTTTCTTTGACATTTATTGTGTTTTTGTTATTACTTCAATTATCTCTTGTTGATATTTGAAGTTAATCCTTTCACGAGTCTTCACTATCTTTCATTATTTTATTTTCATGTTTGATAAAATAGGATAAATGTGCCCTTTGAAATATGAAGAAACTATGTTCTTTGTTCCCTTTTTATTCAATTAATCTATTATCTTTATCATTTTTTAAATCCCATAGACGGTGAGTTTTAATAGAACATCATTAAGATTGATGGTTACTCCTTTTGGCCAATGAAATATTTCAAATTAGTTTAAAGCACCTGGAGGTTTTAAAGCCTCTATAGGGGGCCTTGTCTTAGTTCTATAGCCAAGAACATCTCAAGGAACAACATATAAAGATAACAAACTTGAAGGTAATAATAATAATCCAATTTTAAATTCATGGCCAAGCCAAACACCAAATTGGTGTATGATACCCCTTGTTTGTGGGACAAGGTACCCCCTTCATGCAACAATTTGAATTCTAACATCTACGGAGGTGTACATACCCTATCCTCCTYTGTATTTGAACCTATGACCTTCAAGGAGGAAACACATGTTCTTAACCATTAGGCCCACTCAAGATTATAATATAGAGTTAATAAGCTCTAAGGTAAAAAGTATTATAACCTATCTTTTTGAACTTTCAAATACAAACCTTGATTTTTATTTTTTTTTATTKTAATGGCATGCTAAGGTTGTCTTATGAATCAAATATGAAGATTGGAMAATTTACATTGAATTGAATTATCGATCAATTTTTTGTACGGGATGACCCGATCTACTATGGTTTAAATTATCAAAATTGTGTATAGACAAMTTTTGAAGGGATTGAGATTGAGATAGACAATCAACAACCCTTGKTTGAAACCTTTTGAATGTAGTTTTCCAATTTCATTACTCCCAAAAATTGACAATAGTAATAATTTGAAAGAGAAAACTAACCTAGTGTGGAGAGTGTTGGGTGAGTACAAAGGAATGTAGGAGCATTAGAAGGTTGTGCACAACGTTGTGAATAGTTTTGAAATAATTCAGAGTGCATTCAACGTTACGATGAACCCAATAGCCACAACAAGAGTAATTCAAGAATGAAAAGAATGAGGATGATTTTTTTAAAAAGGAACAGGGAAGAAAAAATAACAGTAGAAGGTTGTGAACTAAACATGATATGATATGGTAACATAGAGGACAAAATATGTGGAAGAAAAGGAAGGAGAGTATGCAACAAAGTAACCAAATATAGAAACAGATAAAAGAATTTCAATATGGTGATTTTTTTGTTGAATTTACTAGAAATGTGATTGCCATACCATGCTAATGACTCATCTTATCAGTTGTAGATGCATTAATGGGAAGGATCCATGATAACATTGCAACACCTAGTGTTGAAAAGTGCTTTTATACCACTTTTTGTGTACCTAGGTGCATTACCTAGCCATCCAACAAAACTATATTAGCATGAAATATTAACAAGATAAATAACACCAAATAATACTCACGAGATGGGAAGTTGGATGCTTCAATTAGATGTTTTGGAGGGAAACTCTCCAATGCCACTTAGTCATTTTTCCTCCAAACAATGCCAAAGCGTACCAACTACAAGAGTGAATGATCCACCCCATGAGCTTCCCTACTTATGCATGGGTCAATGATAAAATCCTAATCATAATCACTAGTGGCCCTAATTTAATGACATAGTGACATTACATTAATTAGCCACCTTACACATATTAACCTTATCACCTAATTGAGGCAAGGTTTATTTCATTTAATATCATAGCTAACCTTATTTAATGTATTTTCACTAATAAACATAGTCATGGAGGTACATAACACCCTACCTTCAAGAATTATTTCCAATGTAGTTTGTGATCATAGGCTAGTGTTCTTATATGTTACCAATGACAAGGATTTTGGCCCTACACCTTATGTGATGTGAAGTGCATGGTGAAACCTTAGTCCTTTATCTATATTATACCTTTTGGTTAATAACATTTGGAGAGATGTCTATAGGTGGTTGCTTGACCTTGGACTTGGTGCAATATGTGGCACACTCCTTGATGATGTCATTATCTTATGTGGGATTTATATCGTTTACATGGCACACATGTTTAGGAGGATGGTTTCTTGCATGGGTGTTGGATCTACCTTGGAGGAGGAGCGTCAAGAGGGAGGGTACTTAGCCTAAGAAACATTGGTACCACTTAGCATGCCTTAGGAGGATGAACACATTAGTTTATGACACTTGAATTGAGGGTGAATTTCTTGGGGTTGTATGTGAACTTGAGACACATATGTTGAGTAGTGATGTTGGAGAATTGGATACATGTCTTAGAGAGTGAGGAGTCATGTGATGAGGAACACTTGACATTTGGAGGCCATGCTTGGAGAACGCAGCATTTGAGGAGCCTTTTCTTGACATGTGTGCACCTTGGAGAGAGAGTGCTTCACTTGGAGACCTTATTTTGAGGATTATATTAGGTTGTTTGTGGACCTTCTCCACTTTACTATGTTGGCTTTGCTCACCTATTATGTATAAAAGGGAGGAGAGAGTCTTTAGTTGTAGTAATCATGAATAAGCATGTGAGAGTTCATTAGATCATATGTGTCTTGAATATGAACTTGTTGCTTGACTCTTTGTACTTGTCTTTATGCAAGGGAGGAAGGAACTAGGGTTTTTGAGATGTAAAACTTAGAGGAGACTTGAAATGATAGGGTTGGAGTCCTTGTGTGAGAAGTACCTATGGTTTGTGTCAAAGAAAACCTAGAGGATACTTCGAGCAATTTTCTTAGAGAGATTGTGTATGGAAATTTTGGTGAAAGATCAAGGGTGGACTTCTTAGTGTTGATACTAGCTTCTTGTGGAGCCATTGATGTGGCTAGATAGCTTGGTGGGATGMCTTTATAGGTCTTTGTATTGCTGGTTAGGGCTTGTTATTTATGGTGGATTCCCTAGCTAGGTCTTTGTATTTCTAGTTAGGGATTGTTATTAATGGTGGATTCCYTAGATAGGTTTGGAGGCAYTGGAGAGTTTTATTTTTTGATAAGATTGAAGGAATATTTTGTACCAAATTGTGATAAGGTCTTGGTATGTACTTGTAACTTCATTCTTATGTAGATTTGAAGTGTACTTTGCTATCCAAACTTTGTGTGCTTGCAAATATTATTTGTAGCTTATATTCTCATGGTGAATAAGTAGTTTCTAAGGTTGTTTGGTATGTTGATTTATCATGAAGAATTGGTATATTTTGTTTAGTGATTTGACAAGTATATAGAAGCTAAGAGTGAAAAATTGTGGTTGTAACAAATATGTTGGTTATACATTATTTTTATATTTGTTATATGTTGGGGATTATGCCTCAAGGGGTGGAATAATAGTCCCCTTAAAGTCCAATTGTTTGATGTTTATTTTCTTGGGTACCTTGTGTGTTTGGTTGCACATAAGTGAAATATATTATTTTGTGATTTATATTTCAGATTTATCTCTAAGGTTGAAATTTTACAAGAAATGGATCTAGGGAACCTCAAAGTTAAGGTGAAATTTTGTATTTTTTGTTAAGAAACACTTTCTCAAGATTTCCACACCTTGTTATGATTCATCCTAGGTTATACAAGGGTTATTGGGCCTCTTGAAAGAGGTACAACGTACTCATTTTCATAACTCAACCTCATAGTTTTGGGAGCATAAAATAAATATGTTGAAGAGTGACATAAAGAAGTAGATTAAACCTAGGGCACAACATCCCTTGAAAGAATGTAAGGAATGAGAAGAAAAGTTGATGAACATTCATTCTATATTATAAGGGCTCTTAGGGGAATACTTGAATGCAAAAAAAGATGCTAATGATTCCCATCTCAAGGCATAAAGAGATTATCACTATTGGAGGGTTAAATCTAGAAGTCCTTGGCTCAAGGAAGGGGACAAAATTCCATTTTTTTCTACTCCAAGAAAATGCTATGCACCTTAAAAACCACAATCTCGAATATCTCTCCTAAATGGTGACCTATTTAAGGATTTTAATCACCTCAAGGTGACACACTTCCAACATTACCAGTGATTATAATTTGATCTAGGTAATTTCAACCTTTAAGTTACAAAATAGATTATTTCAATGATGCCAATAATCATAGACAGGTAGGACAACTAATTTCTTCTCAACCTTGTCAAACTAGTAGAGCTTGAGTCAACATTTGGGAAAATAACACTAAGAAAGGCCCCATGTCTTGATAGATTCCAAATAGCTTTTAGAAGTAGGCATGGGATGTTTTCAAGAAATACATTTTGAACTATGTGGAGGTTAGACAACAAGGGAGTGTGAAGGAGGAATAAATTCATTTGTGTGCTCATTCTGATGGAAAGGAATATGACCAATTTTACTAGATTATGTCCCATCTTGCACAACATTTCTTATAATATCTACTAAGGTCTTGACAAAAAGTTTGAAGAAAATAATCAAAAAAATAATCTTGAGAGACCAAAGTGGATTTGTACTAGGTGGACTAATTTGGGAAATATAATCTTGGTACAAGAGGCTATTCACAACAATTTATTAGAAAATGGAAGAGAGATTGTAATCAAGTTAGATATGGCTAATGCCTTTGATAGGATTAGTCACAACTTCCTTTTTAGAGCCTCATAAATCTTTGGCTTTTCTAGAGATTGGGTAGTATGGGTTCAAGTATGCAACGAAAGGTCTTGGATAGAAGGGCATAGAGGGGCTTCCGCAGTGCAACATATTAGATACAATTTTTTGGGATTAACTGTGTAGAGTAAGTCATTAATCTATGACCCATATACATGAGTATTAGTCAAAATTGACCAATAATTATTGGTCAGTTGTGATGAATACTCATGGATATGGGTCATAGATTAATGACTTACTCTATGAATTTAATCCAAAAAAATGATATATAACCACCATACTCTATGTAAGCTCTAGAGGCATTTAGTCCTTACCTCTACATTCTAATGGCTAAAGTATTAGGAAGAATCCCATAGGTTGCAAGGAGATAGAACTTTTTCCCAACCATGTATGTTTTAAGGTGATTGAAATTATTGAATCATTCCCAATTTGTAGATGACACCTTGTTCTTGTGGGGTGCATTAGTCATCATTACTCAAAGGTTTTTAAAAATATTAGAATCCTTCCTTGAGCCTTTTAGTGKTGAGATTAATAATAAATGCAAAAGAAATTCCTGGAATACTCAAGGAATGGTTTTGAGCAAAATAGTCTAAGTACTTGGATTCTCACTTGAACCAAACTAGAAGTTGTTTCAATATMTGGGAAAATATAKTGTTTGTAAAACCTTAAKAAATAGGGACTAGACTTCTATTTTGGAAAAAATGAGGAAAATATTGACTTGGGATCTAAACTAGCTCAATGGAAAAATAACTATGGTTAAATCAATCATTTCTTCTCTTTCCCTATATTTATGGTTTGTCTTGGTATCCCTTGAGATATCCTAAAGGAAATTGGGAAACTAATGMTATCCTCTCTCTGACAAGGGAAAACAAATTCTAGGGAAAATTCGCATTAGTAGGATGGAACAAAGTTCTCGGCCGACTTTAGAAATGGGGTTTAGGAATATGGATCTTAAAATTAGTGAGCTAGACCTTGGGGGTGAAAATTTTATGGAAACTAATTTCTAGAGAAACCACTTAGTGGAAAATTTTCCTACTCAAAATGTACTTCTAGTTGACCAATATGGGGAGGTGTCCAGATGGACCACAACTAAGTAATCTAGTTCTTAAATATGGAAGCCCATTGAGAATTCCTTAACTCTCATCAAACCTAAGTTTCCATGGCTTCCCAAGAATTAATCCTTGATGTGGAATTGGGAAGACAAAATTCTCACAAGAGAAGCACTAAAAAATAGATTGTATATTCCTCGACTCAAGTCATGGATGGAAAGTCAAAATATCAATTTTATGGTGACATTTCATGAGAGGAAGACAAAAAAAAATCATCATTGAGTGAGATGGAAAAAAACACACGAAATTAATCTCCCCAGGGAACTATATAGAGCATTGCTCACGCTATAATATGAGCTCAGGTGATTAACATTGGTAGGAAGAAACCATGTAGTCCAACTAATATGGGGGAATCCACCAGGGGATACAGTGAAGAAGGGTTATTCTTTATTTTATCATCTTTAGTTTGGGAATCCTAATATGAAGAACATGTGGAAGAACAATTGATGCTACACCCAAAGTTAACATATTTTTTTTGGATTATGGATTGCAAGAAACTTCTAACATCATAAAACTTGAAGAAGAAAGGGATACAAGACCCTTCCATGCATGTTCTTTGCAAATTAAAAGAATAATCATGTGAACACTTTTCCTAGACTATAGTTTTGCAAAAGAAGAATGGGAGGTCATTATGAAAGAAGAAAAATTTCCTGCCATTTTTAGTTAGAGGGACTAGGATATGTTATTCGAAGTCTGACATTCATAGTATCCAAATTCACTAGTAAGGAAATGCCTTATCCCCTGCCTTTGGAAATTGCTCCCCATGTATGTCACCTAGAAACTTTGGTTAGTGAAAAACATCAATATTTTCAAGGGAAGGAATCCATCCCTTTAAGCACTATAAATTTGGCTACATCCTTTCTTACATAAAGCCTAGAATTCAACTTTAGGGGTGTTGTAAATTAGAATGAAATTTCTTGGCTTAAGTAGTGGAAAATGTGGGAATGGATTGCCCAATAATGTGCCATAGATTTGTGATTGAATTAGCAGGAAAATCCATAAAAGCTCAAACCAACAAGGGGAATAATTCAATACTAGTTTAAAGAGTGAAAGAAACCCATATTCTTCTTTGATGGTGCCTCAAAAGGCAACTTGAAACATGTTGGGGCTAGTGGTATCGTTTGAGATAATGAAGGATTTTTATTTGCAAATTTTCTTGGGGCCTTGTTGTCTCCAATAATGTTGTGAAGTTAGCAATGGTATTCTAGGGCCTCTTTTGTCTAAGGGATCTTTTCGTTGATTAGGGAATATATTTGAAAGAATAGGATTATTGTGCTTTCGTTGAGAGGTTTGGTATCTTCTTCATGTTTTCATGTCTAGTGCCTCTATGAAAGGATCTCATCCCTCCATAAATACATTGTTGGTGTGCATATATTCCATATTATGCAAAGGTTCAATAAGGAAATAATCTAGTTGATCTAGTTGATCTAGTTGATCTAGAGGAAGGAGTTTTAAGGCACTATGAAGATGGGAGGTGAGAAGAATATTCTTAGAAATTCCTTCTATGAGTTGGTTATGTACAATATACAAACCCTTCCAAGTGGAGAGGGGTCCTAGGCCTCAAGAAATATCTACTATACCTTAACAGTTATGGATCTCAAGAGGAATAGTTTGTTGATGGCATAGAGGGGGTTGGATTTTCTATCTAGGAAACGTGAAAGGGTCAACCATATGAAGCACGTGATACATGTATCTATGTACAGTATGATATCCTTGAGAGATCTATTGAGAAATTATTTATTATCATTATCTTAAGATGGATTGGATGGTCGTCCCTGAGGTGTAGGATAGTTAATGACGGAGTGTGTTGTTAAGACATTCTGTGATGTTAAAGTCACCGGTTCAAAACCTACGGGGACAAAAAATCCAACCATGTTAAGGGTTGGTGTGGCTCAGTCTGAGTGTGATCCCCGGGTGATTTTGACAGCTTAGATGCCTCTGAGTCGCGGTTTCTTAGCCACAGGTTAGTCCCATATGTCACAGACAAACTAACAAACAAAAAAAAAAGATGGATTGGATGGTCGTGCTTACAATAGATGATTATGTTATTAAGATCCCTCATCCAAGATCATGATTTTGTTAAATGATTGGCACAACATTTTATTTAATTTCGTTCATAGGTTTCATAAGAGGGAAATTTCTACTTTCAAAAGTTGAAATGATTTTGAGTTATTATGACCACTCTTCTTTTCATGAGAGACCTCTCTTCGCACTCATGTTTTGTATAGCATCACAATTCCTTCTGCATATTCACCAAGTTGGCTACTATATTGGGAAAAACATGTTTCTCTATTTTAAAATTAAAACACTTAGCAAACCATACAAATATGTAATGGGTATTTTAAATTGTCTTGATTTTAAAATAAAGGAACATGTTTTTCCCAATATAGTAACCAAGCTCTTTGAATATGCTTTCAATTTTAAAAAAGGTAAAATATAAAAACAAAATATATTTATGAAAAAAGTATAACGTAGCACAGATCCATATTAATATTGGATTAATTAAGCAATGGAAGGGACCAAAAAGAGTTGAGATGCAAACTTCTCGTTCCTTAAAAATATAGGGTTAAGATAGATCTATACTAATATTTTTTATTATCATTATCATTATTTTTAGTGATTTCTTTCTTTCTTTCTAATATTTGACATTGGACATCATTTTTTTTCCATTTTATTGTATTAGCATGACACATGTTACACATCTTCCTTGCTCGGTATTTTATATCATATTTATTCTCTTGGTGCAAAGATGAACTACAAAATGGATTGAAGTACAATGCCACGTCCCAATAAAATGGAAGAAATGAAGTAAAACTTGGTTAGCTAAATTTGCGGGTATTTATGAAAAGATGAGCTATAATGATATGTTTTTTTTGTTTTTTTTTTTTGGTTTGGTTAAATAGAGAAATGATTATATTGCGTCCACAAAAAAGTATAAGTTACAAGTATTGACAACTCTTTTAGATGTGTATGTAGGTTGCAAGAAACCATACTATCAAGAAAACATGATAGTATACTATGATATCGATAATGTATTGGCCTACTATTGGGAAATTACAAACCAAAACAAGTGGATGTTCATAATGATAACCAAGTAGCATATGAGCCTTGAAAACAATGTTATTAGAACCAGATTGGTTCCAACAAAATTGTTCAATCCTACCGGTTCCAATACCATACCGTTCTGGTTGAAGGATTTAAATCATTAATGGCCAGTTTTGTACTAAATAGT